>PVHY01026589.1:0-17122 GCA_004024945.1 Uropsilus gracilis
TTGCCCTAGCACACCAGGTGCTCGCTGTCAGCCCGAACAAAAAGGAAGAGTCAGCAACTCTGGGGGGGGTGGGGGGGGGGAAGAGGAGGAGGGAGCCACCGCCAGCTCCAGTCTCAGTCTCGCAGCCTCTCCCCATTAACCCCCGCTCTGCCAAGCAGCTGAACAGGGGAGGGGCAGATGGAGCTGTGCCTAGGATCTCTCCCCAGCCCTGGTCTCTTTGGAGATGCTGCATCATCCTCTAGTCGTGCCAGAGATGTGCTCACTCCTGCGGTGGGCAGGGGCAGGACTTTTCTTTCCCCCACGCTGAAGGAAAAGCAGCTGCCCTCTCTGTTCCCCCTTTTCCCTAACGGAGGCGCTCATGTGGTCCTGGGGGAGATGGCAAATCAGAGGACTGGGATCCACAATCTGCGGCTTTGGAAAATGACTGCAGGTGGGGGCTGTGTGAAGAGGGCATTTTAAAAGATGAGGATGGGACCTCTGATGGAAGGGGAGCAGCTGCAAAACACCCCCATATTTCCCTCTGCCTGGATGGGTGGCAGAGTCCTGTCTCCTGAAGTCACCCAAGGACCTCTGGCCTGGGTCAGGAGGAGCAGAAAGGGGACTCTCAGTGGACTGAGAAGATGGGGCAGTTCACTTCTTAGCAAGCTACTGGGGGGGGGGGGGAGGTCCTGGCTGGGGAGCAGAGCTGCAGGTGTCTCCTTTCCCTTTCTCAAAAAGCCTGAAGGAAAGAAAGGTCCTTAGAGCTGCCTGGACTCAGCTTCCAGCATTCTCAATTGCTTGGGGGTGTGCAAGGAAGGATGGGGGTGGGGGCAGAGGTCATCTGTGAGTGAGGCTGAGAGACTGGCCTTTCACCCCAAGGAGGCAAAGGTTAAGAATTACCCTTCCCTACTGAATGTTGGTCTCCTCTAGTGTCTGTGACTTGAGGGAGCCTTCGAACTGGACATTAACTTTCCTCCTGGCCATTGTAATCCAGAACCCATGGGTCCTAGATGCCCAGGCACAGGGCAGGGGGGTCAGGGCCACCACAGAAGAAGAATGTTCTTCCTATACCCCTGCCCACTGGCTCACCTCCGTCTGGCCACCAGAGGTCTCTAAGTGGACGTCCCCCACTCGTGGCTGCACGCCCGGGGACGAAGGGGGGAGCGGCCCGCGGGCCAGAAACCTCGTCTTGCGAACGCTCGGAGCCGGCTCTCGGCACCGCGTCCTCCCCGGCAAGCTCCCGGCGCGCGGGTTACGAAGCCGGCGAGCAGACCCGGCCGCTCGGCGCCCCTCGCTGGTCGCACCCGGCTCCTCCCTGGGCTGCAGGCCGGGCCCGCACCCCCCTCCCAGGCCCTCTCGCCGGGCTCCAGCTGCGCGCGGAGCGGTCCCGGCTCGGCTCCAGCTCCTCAATGGCCCTGCTCCCCCATTACCCTGATGTCGGCTCCTCTCCCCCTCGGCTTTATCGGCTCTCAGCCGGCTCCGCCAGGGTAATGAGGGCCCTCCTAATTACCATTGCAGAAACTCCACTTACATTAACAGCTCCATCCGACGAGCGGCAACATCTGCTGTGCGCAGGCAGGAGCCCCTCCCCCGCCCTCTCTCCCCTTCCCTCGCTGCTCCCCTTTCCTGGTCTTCTCCCCGACCCTCCTCTCCAACCTCTCCGACCCCCTCTCTTAGCCTCTCCCTTTAGCCTCGTCTCTTCGAGCTCTCCCTACCGACCAGACCCTTTCAACTGCGGTGTCCCGGGATGAGAGAGCCAGGCAGAGACGGAGCCTCAGAGTGAACAGAGATGGAGACGCTGGGAGAGGCAGGGCCAGGGCTCCAAGAGACTCATAAACTCAGAATCCCAGGAACACAACCAGGAACCCGGGAACAAATAAAAAGAGTAAGCAACAGAGATTGTTAAGGAGATGGTGTGTGAGCTGGGCCCGACTGCCTGTGTGGAGGGGGATCAGGGCCTCTCTTGTCCTCACATGTGCATGGTGTGTGCATGGCATGCACTTGTGCACAGGTGGTGTGTGCATGGCATGCATATATGCATGGGTGGTGTGCATGGTATGTACACTATGCACTGTGAATGCTCATGTGATTAAAAATCAAATATGAGTAGATGGTACAAGTCAGTGTATCTTCTCATGTACATGTAGAGCTCTGTGTGCATTCATGAGGTCATCTCGCACACATTCGCATCAAGTATGTAATTATTTTTGTCTATATCTATCTCTGTGCTTGCATCTTAAATGTATGTATCTCTGTGTGTGCATATATTCATCTATCATGTTTGCCATGTTGCATGTGTGGTATTCACATGTGACTTGTTTACATGTCTGGTCCATGCTCAAAGTCACGTGTGTGTTGTGTTCATAGGTGAAGATACATAGGTACCTCAAGGTCTCTTTGCATCTCTGCGTGCATGCCTATGCATGTGTGTGTCATCTGTGTAATTATTTGATGAGAGTGGGAGCATGTGTGTTCCTGCTCCATGGGGGGTGACAGGCAGTTGGGAAGATGCTGAGCCCATTTTATCTGAGGTTAACAGGGGTCACATTTCACTCCTGGAAGTCCCCCCCCTCACACGCCCCAGCCCATACAATTAAGCCTCAGTGTGGTGGAAAGACAACCAGCAGACATTAGGAAAGGTCAACAATATTATCAGCTTCTAATCCAATTAGTTACTGTTTATTTGGGAATCCAGCTCCAGGTCAGCTTCCAGGGAGGAGTCCTAGGAGAAAGGGGGGGGGGGGCAATGGAAGGGGACAGGCTGAAAGAAAGGATCAAAGGAAGCCTGGGATGGGGACTCCCTGGCTGTGTGTATGTGAGGAGGGGATCCCTAAAGCACTGTCCACAAAAGCACTTCCTTTGAAGCTGGGTGACTCTGGTGAAGCGTCTAAAATTCACAGGACAGACAGATCTGAAGTTGGGGTATAAGATACTGAGGCTGGAGTGTAAGACAAAAGAGACAGTCTCTCTCACCTGAGAGACTTTCTGCCTCTCTGCAGCCTTGGGATCCCTAGCAGAAGGAGTGAGAGCTGCAGGGGCTGCTCAGGGCTGTGGTCAGATCCCCCAGGATGGGAGTCAGAGGAGGAGATGTTGGTAAATGCACTATTAGCTCTTGAAGTCACTTCATTAATCCTGCTCTCTGTTTTATTTCCTCTTTTCTCTCCCACATCCTTTTCTGAGCCCTAGCAGGACCTCTCCTTTCTCCCACCCCAGGGCATGCAGGGACACTGGTTTAGTCCCATGTGGTTCCCAGGGTCCCCCCACAGTGGAGGAGACAGTGGAGGAGACCCAGGATTTGGCCTCCTGGCCTTGAAGTGGCCAGTGGGATTGAAGGCCCTGGGCCAGAGGGGAGTGGGTATGGTGGGCTTTGACCTTCTCTGGTGTCTCTGACTTCTTCGGGATGGACAATGGCCTGGGTACCCACATTATTGGGTGGGGGGATTAACAGGAAGAAGAGGATTGTCTGCTGGATTCTCAAGTCAGATCCCAGAGCCTCCTCAGATCAGCAGTCAGGGGTAGAAGGGTTGATGCTGCAGTGAACTCTTACCCTAGCTGTGGCCAATCAGACTGGCAGTCATGCTCCCCCAATTAAACTTGGGGTCATTTTTGTTTGTTTCTCTAGGAAAAATCCGTAGGCCTAAGCCCCAAGTAATCAGATTGCTTGTTTTTCCTGTCCCAACACCTTGTTCTCAACCCAGAAACCCCACAGGATTTTTCTTTCCAATTGTCCTTTCCAGGCTCATAGTGCTGAAAACACACACATTTGCACATCTACCCACTCACTCGCCTGCCTCTGAAATCCAAGGTTAGGGCTGGTGGGGTCAGAAGGTATGAGCAATGGTCCTTACCTAAGGACTTGCAGTGGGTTGTATGCCCTCCAGATTTCCCTAAGAGGTGTCTCCCCATTTCCACCCCCATAAAGGGGACAATGATGGTAACACTCTAACAATAATGATAGGACATATCTCTACCATAGCATGGCTCATCCTTAGCTGACTATTGGAATTACCCAGAATGACTAAAATATACATGTCTATATCAGCCTGTGTCTCCAGGTTTGGGTCCCTGAAATCCACATATTGTATAAAGTAGTATAGAAGATAAACATGGCTAAAATAGTCTACTAATTTTAAAAATCACAGTTTACAAATGACAGTGCACTGCCTTGCCCTTTCTCATTAGCTAGAGAGGTATTATCTCCATAGGTATTATCTCCATTTTATTTATGAGGCCAAAATGATTAAGGATAGTAGTTTTTTCCCTCCCTTCCCCCTCCCCCTTCCTTCTGTTCTTATTCCCTCTTCTTCCTCTGTGACACCTCCTTTTTGCTTTAAACTTGGGAACTAGATCCTCTGTTCTCATGGGTGACCTGTGAAATTCCAACAGAATCTAATCTATCAGTGGGATCTGAACATCTAGATGGTCTGTCTTGGTGCAAACCCTCCCTCCTTTGTGATATCTGCTTCCAAGCACAACCTCGCCATGGACATCAGTTCATTTAACTTAACAGTCCTTTGCTAAGTTCCCACTAAGGCAGTACAGAACATCTCCAGAGGAATAAAATAAGGTCTTACTCTTTACTATGCAATAGGGGAGAAGCAATTTGATATATTTGGATAAACAAGTCTTTGGTGTCTGTTCTACATTTGTATTCTGGTTCTCTTAACATCCATGTTATCTAGTTTGACCTATGATTTATTATATGAGGCTGGGAGTCTCACTTGCAAAATAAAGATAATATCAATACCACATCTGATCAATAAATGGAACATATATTATTATTATGAAATACAGATAAATAAACAATACCACCTACTAGAATGGCTATGATTAAAAAGACTGACAATGTCACTGGAACTCACATACATTACCTGCAATATAGATTGGTAGAATCTCTTTAGACTAAAGATTAGCAATATCTACTAAAGTTATGAATATCCTACAACTCTCCTGTGTATATGCCCTTGAGAAATGAGCATTTATGTTCAGCCAAGTACAAGCTTGTTCATAGCAGCTAATTTTGTGATAGTCCCAAACTGGGATGATCCAAATGTCCATTCATGATAGAATGGGTAAATAGATTTTTGTCTATCCACACAATGGAATACTACCAAGCAAGGAAAAAAATGGACTACTGAATTATGTAAGCATGTAGTGATATCTCAGATATAATATTACATGAAAAAAAATTGACATGAGTATACACTGTACGATTCATTTCTATAAGGTTTAATAATTGTAATTAATCTAGGATGATAGCTGCTAGAATAAGGGGTGCTAGGGAGAGGGACACAAAGGATCCTTATGGGGTGCTTGTAAAGTACTCTTCCTTGACCAGACTAGAGGTTATACATGAGTAGTGTGCATGTAAAAACTCATTTGAGATACTGCACTTCACTGTATTTAAGTTATGCTTCAATTTAAGAACATAATTATGCTATCAAGCAGCTACAGATATGTCTTAGGAGGAGCAGAAAAGACCATGGAACTCAAAAGAAAACAAATACCCACTTTTGGTTCGTATGTTTAAGGAAGGTGATCAGGAAAGGTTTTGTAGGAAGCAGCATTTGTTACAACACTTGAAGAAAAGATGCAGGCATGTATAGGTAGAGAAAGAATAAGCTGCTGAAAAGAAGGTGTTTTCCAGTTGGGGTGTTATTGTGTGAAGGCTAGGCAGGAAGAAGTCTGTAAAGTGGAGATTAGATCAGCAATTCCTTTTCCGAATGGCAGCTGAGAAGCTGAGAATGTCACAATTTTTGAGCAGGACAGGAGCTTAATGGAAGATGCTTTAGATGATTCTGCTGGCAAGTGGATTCACTGGATGGAGAGGAGACAGGCAGGTTGTCCCTCCAAGACAGCCCATGTTCCTGCTGCATTCCCCATCACTGTGGGCTGCAGAGCCATGTCCTAAGAGGATCCAGCATGCAGTGGTGAGAGTCAGGAGCAGTAGGCATGAGGGAGAACTCTGCTAAGGTCAGTGTGCAGGGAGACAGACTTCTCTCCAAGACGGCACTACAAGGGGTCTACCCTTGCACTCTGGAGCTCCTGAAAGTTAGACCTGGAGAGTCTTGCTCTGTCCCTGCCCCCTGCCTTCCAGCAGAACCCAGCACCAAGCAGAGGATCAGGAAGATAGGTCATAAATACTTGTAAAGTGAAGGCAAGGCTAGAGGTCTGGCTTAACTAAGACAGCAGTGACTAAGGAAGCCAGCAGGAGGTCCTTAGAAAACAGAACAGCAGAAAGTTTGGAAAGAAAGTGTCCTTTGCCTGAATTTGCATCCTTTCCCTACCACTTACTAGCTGTGTGATCTCAGGTAAGTCACCTTCTGTGCCTTCTGTGGCTTCTGGGTAAGTGGAAACAATGATGCCACCTATTTCCCAGTTTTAATGAGGAGGAAATGAAATAAAGCATCCAAAGCAGTTGGGTAATGCCTAGTGTATAGTAACTGTCAAGAAGTGTTAGCTGGGTGTGGTGGCATGCACCTATAATCTCAGCTACTCAGAAGGCTGAGGCTAGGAATCACTTGAGTCCGTGGGTTTGAAACTACCCTGGGCAACCATAGTGACACCTACTCTCAAAAAAAAAAAAAAAAAAAAGTTAGTGATTGTATTCATGTTTCTGATAACAGGATTAAAAGTTGTCTTTCTCCCATTTTTTTACACTCTCTTTCTGCTTTGAGTATGGATTATTGGCCAAACAGAAAAATTAAGTAAAGGACTGGGAAAAAAACTAGTGATGCAAACCTGTGGGAAGGGACGGCCAGGGCAAGGCCTACTGTTGCTCAGAAAGCTGTCTCCAGGCCCAGAGCAGGGCAAAAGGGCTGCCCCCCTCCTCCATGCCTGGCTCAGCTTAGGGGCCTGGGTATGGAGGGCAGCTGGACTGGACCCTTAAAGAATGAGAGAGGTTTAGAATGACTGGCATGTAGATGATGTGGCTCTCAGGAAGAATCAACACTTTTATAAAAGCCACCAGCCACCCTGTGCTTACAAGGCACCGCTTTTACATATAACTGCTGGTCACTGCCACAGCTCTGAGAGGTAAACACTATCACCCCAATTATTAAATCACCCTAAAAAGTAACCTGACCATGGTCCCCCCTCCCAAAAAGCTAAGATGTGAACCCATTGTTGTGAAGCCTTCCTTCCCCATTAGCCCTCAGGCCAATTTTCTACATAGGAGAGACAGAAATAGCCCCCCAAATGGGACGCTGTACAGCCAGGACTTCCGACCCGAGCCCCAGGCAGAACACGGCTGGGTTGGGAATTACTTCTCCCATCTTCTCTTCTCCCAGTTTATTGCAGGGAACTGCCAATCCCTGGACTTAACCCCAGACTCCCCCTGAAGGTGCCCCCCCAAATCAACATTGCCCCGCACCTCCTATCATCCTAGACTACTGTGTCCTGTCTCCTCCTGCAAGACTTCCCTCCATTCTCTCCCCACTGCTGGTGGACACCCCTCCCCTCCTGTCTGTCAGCACCACCCATCAGCAGCACTTGAAGCTCTGCCACAGCCCCTCCAAGTTGCTAAATTCCCTATTTAGTTTAGTTCCACTCCAGCTCCCCCTGCACAGAGGGACCCGATGGGATGCAGGGAAATTATACATGTAATAAAGAGCGGGTTTGCTCTGATAATTCTGATAATGATACACACCTCACACGTTCCCACGCACACACGTCACCATATACACATGCACATGTCACACCCTGAACCTCCAATCAATACCCCCACCAAAACACACTCCAACCTGCTAATATGAGCTTACAACTTGGAGATGCTTCCCAGACCATGTCCATACTCACCCCACTAGGGTATATACCCACTCTCTGGAGAGTCTCTGGGTCACCTCCCCTCTCCCCAGTTCCCATAGTGTATAGACTCCCCCATCATGGCATTTATCAGCTGTGGCCTGAGGACCTGGATTCTCCGAACCTATGAGACTCTGAACAGGATAGTATCTGTATGTTTCATTATTCGCCAAACACAGTGCTTGGGGAACATGGTGGCTCCCCTATAACTTTGTTGAGTAAATGACTGACTGACTGAATGAATGAATGTGCACATCACTCTATTCATCCTGACCCAGGAATCGCCCCTCTAATTGCATCTGATGACCTACACACTGCACACTATACTTGCCTCTGTTCTCCTGATACTTACTGCTATTGTATGTCTATGGTGGACAGCTGCCTGAGATCCTGAGATTCTCCTGTGTATGTGTGTGCCGCACACATGGATGAGAGTATGTGTGACTGCAGAGGTGAATATGTGAGAATGTGTATGATTTTTTTTTTTTAGACAAGGTCTCGCTATTTTTGCCCGTGCATGGAACTGCAGGCTCACATTGCCCAGGGTACCATGGACTCAAGCAATCCCCAGCCTCAGTCTCCCAGGTAGCTGGGATTACAGATGTGTGCCACCACGCCCAACTATTTTTGTTGGAACTAGGTCTTGCTATGCTGCCCTGGGTGGGACTTGTCAAACCGTGATCCCTGGTTCCTGCCACGGCTTCCTAGGCTGCCGTTTACAGGCATGCGCCACCGTGCCCGGCTGATAATGTGTATGACTGAGTGTGAGTGGGTATCTGGGTGGACATAGGTCTGCGTCTGTCCCACTGCACATGCATTCACAGGTGGGTTCTCCAAATTTACCTTGTTTCCTATTTTTTTAAAATATTGATGAGAATTACGGGTCCTTGACAGGTTACATCTTCTTTCCCCATCCCTCAAACTTTGCTTTCTTTTACAGAGAAGTTTTCTCTTCAGTTTTCCTATTTCTGCCACTGAGGGAGATTTAGGAAGAAAAGGGGGGCTGACTTGGAGGTGCGGTCAGGGGTTTCTACTTTCAGGTCCATCCTGCTCCCCTTGGCCAGGTCAATGTTCTCTCTGCTTCTTCCTGCTCCCCTCTGTATCACCTCCCACTCCCCATCACACGCAGGAGAAGGCAAAAACAGGACACAAACGTCTGCCCCACGAGGATGGACAGCCTCCCTGGCTTGTTCTGGCACTGGTGTGCTCCTCCTGGTCCCCTTCTCACTTCTAACCTGATGTCTTTGCTGAAGCATCACCATCCAGCTTCCCCCCCCCACTACACCTGGTTCTCTCGCTTCCTGCTACTGGAGGGGTTCCCCCAAAACACTTCCCAGGCCTCTTTTGCCTAGGGTACTTGAGAGATCATCTGAGGCATAGAAATTTAGCCATTTCCCAAGGTGGAGCCCTCTCCTGGGCAAACTTGGTCATTGCCTCAGCTGATGCCTGTGGGAGGCTTACAGCTCTGCTTTCTCCAGATTCCCTTCTCACCTTGTACTAGGGGACCTGGCTCAAGGGTTCTCTCAAGGTTACCTCATTTTCCAATTTGAGGTAAAAAGGTGAGAAGGTTGTCTCCCCCCCCAACCAGGCAGATTTCCTTAGGCTGCCTCTCCTAGACTCATCCTCAGTTGGATGCTTGTAGTTCCTTTCTCATCACTTGCAGTTCCTCTCCCTCCTCCAGCACCACTTCAGTTCCCTTTTCAGCCTCCTGCAGTTCTCCTTAGTTAAGTTTCCCAACTCCTGGAGGCCTGGAGCGTTCTGGGGTTGCCTCAGGGAGCCCTATTCACATTCAGTCTGTCTTCCTCACATGTACCAGAATGTGATTCCCTCCTCCCCCAGAACTCAGAGTTGATCATATCATAATCATTGGCTAAATGTTTCTGTAATAAATGAAATAACCAGTAGTCTTGAGTTGGACAAAGAGAGAACTGTCACCAAAACCCAGATGGTACTTGTTCAAAATCTGAATCCTTTTACCATGTCACTTACATGTCCAAGATATTTCTATGATTTCTTCAAACATTGTCTTCAAAATTTAAGTTTATTTCTTCAAAATTTAAGTTTCTTCAAAAATTAAGTCTAAAATACTCTCCCTGAATTTTTTTTTTTTTGAGACTAGGTCTCGCTATTTTTGCCTGTGGCACCGCAGGCTCTCATTGCCCAGGATACCACAGACTCAAGCAATCTCCATCCTCAGCTTCCCAGGTAGCTGGGATTACAGGTGCGCGCCACCACGTCCAGCCACTTTTTTGGAACTAAGTCTCGCTACAGGCCCCAGGCGGGACTCGAACTGCGATCCCTAGCCCCGGCCGCTTCATAGGCTGAAGCTTACAGGCACGAGCCACTGTGCCCGGCCTTCTCCCTGAATTTTTGATGCCTCAATATTATAGATTCTTCTTTCTACCCAATTTAAATTAATTTTTTCACTTTCTACCACCACATTTTGCTTCCATCAAACAAACTTAGCAGCCCATAAACAACCCTTGATTAGTCTACCTTTATGTCTTCATTCATACCATTCTCTCCACCTGAAATAATTCTCATTTCCCCCTTACCTTCAATTTACATCCTACTCATTCTTTAAGGCCAAGATCATGTCCCTGTTCTTACACTACTTTTCCTAACCATTCTAGCACTACATGAGTTCCTGGCCTCTCTACATCCAGAATATCAGAGACTATTAATCTCAGAAGGGCCAGAGAGTTAGAGTTCCCTGGTTCAACCAGAGTCTGCTCAGTCTCTAAAATGATGCTTTTCATGCCTCGGCACTCAGATGTTGCTTCATAACTCGTGGCCTGGCCATGCACCCCCTGTGATGTTACCTACTTGATCTTTTTTCAAGATCACTTCCTATTTTTTTATGTATCTCTATTATTTAAAAATAACTTTATAGCTCTTCAGTAGCTGGGAAAGCAACCACCACTTGCCAAAAATAGAAAGTAATTATAAAAATAATTAAAATAAAAACAAACAATGATATTCCATTCTAGCTGGATACCACTGCCTGTGGAGAGCTCTTGAATGTGGGGCTTCTTCGCTCTTTGTTAAAAAGGGAAAGAAAAGAAGCAGAAATGTATTAGAGAAATGTGAAAGAGACACCAGCACCTAACTGAGACCTTGGTTTATTTGTTTTTTTTTTTTTCATAAAACTTAAATCCCAATGTCCACCAATGAATAGCAATATAATTTTTCTTTCTTTTTGCCCATGAAACCACAGGCTCACGTTGCCCAGGATACCACAAACTCAAGCAATCCCCAGCCTCAGTTTTGCAGGTAGCTGGGATTACAGGTGCACGCCACCATGCACAGCTATTTTTTGGAACTAGGTCCCGCTGTGTTGCCCCAAGCAGGACTCGAACCACAATCCCTAGCCCTGGCTGCTTCATAGGCTGAAGCTTACAGGCATGAGCCACTGTGCCCGGCTAATATCATTTTTCAAATTGAGAAAAAATATACATAGCACAAAATGTTAGCACTCTCAACCTTTTTTTGAGTGTACAATTCAGTGACAATAATGATGCTCATATTGTTGTACAACTGTCACCACCATCCCTCCCCAGAACTCTTTTCATTGCCTCAAATTGAAATTCCATGCCCATTAAACACCAACTCTCCACCTCTCCACTCTCCCATGTGACTACCGCTCTTATTTCCATCTCTATGAAATTGATTAGAATCACACTTTATTTGCCTTTTTGTAAGTACTAGCTTGTTTCACTTAACTTTATGTTCTTCAAGTGGCATTCATGTTGTAGCATGGTTCAGAATTTCCTTCTTTTTAAAAAGGTTGAATATTCCATTGTAGATGTATGCCACTTTGTGTCGGCCATTCATCCACCCACAGATATGTGTTGCTTCTACCCTTGACTCTTGTGAACAATGCTGCTATGAACATGGATGTAAGCAAAATATTATCTTTATGAAAGCCTGTGGTATCTTCACACATGGGCTATTATACCATAGTCAAAACAAAACTTAAGTGACGTGCAATAGTATATACAACTCAGCAATGTAATATATGAGACAGTAAGTTCCCAAAAGGCATGTATAGACTAATGCCTTTTTTTTTTTCAAAGTTAGGATTTAAAATGTACTTTTAGAAGTACATCGAGTTGTTCCTATATTAAACTATATTGATTTTATTGAAAGGGAGACAAGGGAATAATGAATATAGGATTCAGGATGTCAGTCGCCTCAGACTGAAGGCAGAAAATCAGACTGCAGACCATGTGCTTAACTGTCAGTTATTGTCAAGGTTTGGGATGATAAACTCATAGGTGCTTACAAAAACATTAGAAGACTTCTATTTAAGTAGCTAAGAAGCATCAAGCCCAGCACAGTGACACGTGCCTGTAAGCTTCAGCCTATGGACTGTGGCTGGCCTGGAGATCGCAGTTCGAGTCCTGCCTGGGGCAACATAGCGAGATCTAGCTCCAAAAAAATAGCTGGGCATGGTGGCGCGCGCCTGTAATTCCAGCTACCTGGAAAGCTGAGGCTGGGGATTGCTTGAGTCTGTGGTGCTCCGGGCAACATGAGCCTGTGGTTCCACAGTCAAAAAATAGCGACCTAGTCTCAAAAGCATCAAGGCCCAAGGTAAGACTATGTTGTCGTGGACCAAGAAATAATATAAATTCAGTTCTGTGAAACTCAGGTCCAATGGACAAAGAAGGATAAAGAGAGAAAATGGGCAAAGAAATCTTTTTCTCACTATGGGATTCAGTGTGATTTAATGTCTTGTTAAAGCACATCAAAAATCAACTGGCTTTGTGCCAGAGTTCCAGTACCTTCCTCAGGTGAGAGACACTGAACTCTCCCCAGCGCAAGGCTGTAGCTTCTGCTGCTGGCTCCCTTACCTGCAGTGTGAGGCAACCCAGGACTTCTGGAGACAGATCCTTTGGTCAGGAAGCCTTCCTTCGTGTGGATGCAACTGTCTTGTTCCAACCACTGTCTTGCTCTCACCGTGCACGTGGACTGCGCTTGGGCACAGGGAAACCCAGAATTTCCATCTTATTGCTTCGTGGCTGAGCTTCCAATCCCAGAGCAGGAGCCAAGTCAGTGTCCCAACGTTCAGACAAAAGAACCCCAAACTTCCAATGTCAGTTTTTTTTACTCAATATTACCCATTATTTCCTTCTGCTAGGGAATCAACTTTCTTAATAAAAACACTTGAGCAATTTTCTGATAAATCTTTAATGGGGTTCACATTTCTTCTGAGAAATCTGTTTTCCATCTACCTTACCAATTGTCAGTAAGATTTTGGTACATTTTATCCAGACATTATTTTGGCAGTCTGTTCATTTTAACAATGATTCTAAATATTCTTCTTCCTCCAAGTCTGTGTACTAAGAGGTAACTGAAATGACCTCTTTTTACCTGCAGCCAGACTGAAATAAAACTTTGATGCATGCCATAAGCAAATGTTTTAAAAAACCCTTTCTTACTTTTTTTTTTTAAACAGAACCAAATATGTGAAGGTAGACTAGAATTTCTCAACTGTATTGTTTTTACTAACTCCTAGGTTGCAATTAATTGAGACTTCTTGGTGTTAAACACCTTGGGCAGACCCTCTAGGGCCCCCTTGAGCTCTGACCAGCTATTCTCTTCCCCTGGCAGAGTCCATGAGCTTAAGAATCACAGCATAGGAGAGGGAGAAAGCAAAGAAAGATATAAAATAGCTTCTGTATATCTCCATAATCCCAGCCCTCTCTGAACCTTAGAATTATGGATGAGGTTGCCTTCACTCCCTCTCCTGTATGGGAGAGCCAAAGCCAGTCACAGGGAGGAGGGGGTAGGCGCACTCTGAAGTCCCTGCTCCCTTGTGAGGGACTGGGTTGAGAAGCTGTGGACACCTGTACTTCAGATTGCTGCTTAGCAGACTTGCACCCCCAACCCCTGCTCCCACCCAACAGGGCCCCGTCCAGCTTGGAAATGAGGCGTCTCCCCTAGCCCCATTGGACACGGGATTGTCTCCAGGCACAGCTGACTCCCAGCTGCCAGGCATCGGCCCCTCCCCCATGAACAGCCAGAGGGTAGAGATGGTGGGGTGGGGGTGGGTTGGATCACCAAAGCCAGCCTGGGAAGTAGGCAGTGGCCTAGGTCTGCAAAAGTTCTGGGCCCACCTTTGGGGTGTCAGCTTGACTGTGTTTTCTTGATCTTTCTCACAATTCCAGAATTGTCATCGTATATGCTGATGGTAGAATTTTGGAAACTAAAAAAAAAAAAAAAAAAAGTAAAGAAGAATTTTGGAAACTACAGAAAAATGTAAATAAAATCACACAATATTCAGAAATTAGTCGCACATATTCAGAAACCATCTGTATTTTGCTGGTTTTATTCTCACTTTTTGTTTGTAGATTTATTTTTGCTTCTTAAATGGAAACACCTATACCTGGTGCTCCAAATCCTCTTTTCTTCTTATCTTTCTTCCTGCAAATGTTCTTTGTGTAACTGAGTTTTTGAAAGGTGACTTTTGGTGGGTAGGAGTTAGCAAACATTCACAATGTCCCTGCTTCCCTAACTCTAGTTCCTCTCTCTACCGCCACTTTTCAAGGACTCCTTACTATATGAAGACAGAGCTGTTCCCGTCAGGGCTTGGGGCCTCACTGGGGTAAGAAGACTGACCCAAGTCACTTAGACTCATTCTGGAGGCAGCTCCCTTTGGATCTGCACCCTGCTTCATCCTCCACCCTCAAACACAGGGAAACTGAAGGGGTACCTTTGCTTTCAGCTCATCCCCCACCATGGTCATGCAAGAAGTCAGCACTCTGTCCCTCCTCGACACCAATATTTCTTGGGAAGGGGTGTCCAAGCTTTCTGAGGCTGCCAGGCACACCTGACCACATAGGGCAGCCTCAACTACCTCCAATCACCTTCCCGTTTCCCTCTTGTTTCAGGAAGCTCTGGCCTTGAACTGCCTTCGCCTGGGCACAGCTTGTGGATGGCTGAGTGGAAGGGATCAGAAACAAAAGTAGGTGGGGATCAGAGACAAAAGAAGACCTGGAGCCAATGTTTGACATTTGAGGTTTAAAAAAACCATCCCAGTAGGACGTGGTAGCACACATCTGTAATCCCAGTTACCTCGGAGGCTGAGGCTGGGAATCAATTGAGTTTGCATGTTCGAGACAACCCTAGGCAACATAGCGAGACCTAGTCTCAAAAACTTACTTAATTAATTAATTAAAAAATCCCTCCTGGCCTGGAAAACTCTGGAAGCCTCCAAATCTCTGTAAGGACACCGGGGGGGGGGGGGGGGAGAGACTGGGAAGAAAGGAGCACATCCTGGGTTCTTGGAATTGATTCAGGAGAGATAAGAGGCCCCTGCCCTTCCCCTCCCCCTCATCCATTCCTCCTCTCCCAGGCCCTCTTCCCAGGCCCCCAGGTAATCCCAGGATTACCTCCACATTGTAGATGCTTAGCACACCTGGCAGCTAATGGAAGCATGAAAACTCCTTTCTTATTCCATGAGAAAATCTCTAAATCCAAATCATGGAGGCAGGCCTGGTCCCCAGTTTAACCCGATTGGGTGAAATCACACGGCTTTGAGAGTCATTCTCAGGTCTTCCCCGGGTCCAAGGCAATGACAATTCTACCAATAGCTTGTTTTGTGCAGAACTTTAAACAATGCACACACATGAGTCATCTCATTTGATCTGACAACACTGATCTCAGGTAAGTAGCACTAGTTCACAATGAGAAAACTGAGGTCAGAGACCGTGGGTAATGTCAGGATTTGGGCCCTTGACCCTGGAACCCCAACGCCAGCCCTCCTTCCTCTCTACTCCCACCCCTGCGGCCACTGCACCCTGAGACATTCAATTACCTCTCTGTTGGTTTCCCAGGCCTTCAGATTTCAGTTTTCAGATGGGGGCAGCTGCTTGCTGGCTCTTCCGAACCTAAATGCTGCCGGGTCTCCACCCAGAAAAGCCTTTCTCTGCCCTGGCTTTCCCCTTGTCTCAACTGTCCCCCTCAGTGGGTTGCTGTTGGGAGGAGGGGTGCGGGAGCGCCTCCTCTGAGACCTCTCCTAATTGATTTCTCTCTGATGAGGTGCCATAATCCTTTCTGGCTGCCCTTACAGCTTCTCTAGTTTCTTGAAACAGCCTCTCCATGCTTCCCCCCGACCTCCCACACATTTCCTGGACTCAAAATGTCTTTCTTGACTTCTTTCTTGGCAGCCATCACCCATGACAGGCTACGGATTCACCAGTCTCTCAAGAGAACCTACCTTCCAGAGCCCACATGCAGGTACACACAGGTGCATGGTGCACACTCACTCATACACACACACTTTGGGGAAAGGGTGTTCAGTACATTCTGCTTCATCTATTCTGTTCAAGTCAGACTATAAGGGAACAGCTGTAGGCTGGGCACGGTGGCTAGCGCCTGTAAGCTTCAGCTTATGAAGTAGCCTGGGCTAGGGATCGTGGTTCGAGTCCCACCTGGGGCCCGTAGCGAGACCTAGTTCCAAAAAAATGGCTGGGCGTGGTGGCGCGCGCCTGTAACCCCAGCTACCTGGGAAGCCTGAGGCTGGGGATTGCTTAAGTCTGTGGTACCCCGGGCAACGAGAGCCTGCAGTTCCACAGGCAAAAATAGCGAGACCTAGTCTCAAAAAAAAAAAAAAAAAATATATATATATATATATATATATATATAGGAATAGTCGCTTCAAGGATGGAGCTAAAGAAATCTGCCTGAGATGAGCCTTTCTTGCCAAATCTGTCAGTGGCTTGTTGGGGATAAGGGGAGGTAGGAGGCTGCTTCTTCATTCTTTGGTCAACCCTGAGACAGGGAGACTGATTAGGAAGACAGGCTTGCTGGGTAGCCCTGAGCCCATGACAGAGGAAGACATTCTGTGGGAGCCTGGGCTGTCTGGTCCTTTGGACCCCCATCCCTTCACTGACCTCTCACCACAGGGGTCAATTGGACTGAGGCACAGGCCTCTGGCCCCAAACCTTGAGAACCCAGCTAGACTAGAACTTAAGCCTCCTACCTTCTCACTCTTGTCCCCCCTTTCTTCCAGCCAGCTCTGGGGGAAGGAAGGAAGAGATTGGTTGGGTGCAATGCAGTGTTTCTGGGGGCTGGGGGGGGCAGGGGAGTCCATTCAAATTGACAAAAATAGAACATCAGCCTCATATCATTTTTCTCAAAACAAGATTTATTGAAGTTCTGTCGGTGAAAATCGCTGCTGTGTGGAACGCTTAACTTATAGATTAGATTACTCAGTCGTGCCTTACTACATTTTTCATTAGAAAAATATTGGCTGGGAGAGTTTGACCTCATAATCTCTGCATTTTAAACAATAACCAGAGGAAAACCAAATAGAAGGCACAAGTTAACGGGTTTT
>PVHY01026590.1:0-17101 GCA_004024945.1 Uropsilus gracilis
GCATTAATCAGTGTAGAGTTGACTGAGAATTTAATCGGGAATAAGGATCCTCTTCCGTCTTTAGTATAAATGCCTGCAGACTTGCCTGCCTCATAAGAAAGCAGCAACCGTGTGTGTGCGTGTGTGTACGTGTGTGTGCGTGTGTGTGTGTGCGTGTGTGTGTACGCGTGTGTGCGTGTGTGTGCGCACGCGTGTGTGTGTGTGTGTGTGTGTGTGTGTGTGTCAGATGCTAGCAGGGAAAATGGATTACTTAGAATGATCACTAGCAGGCCAGGGAGAATCCAAACGGAACACACTGAGGATGGTGTCAGGGTTGGCAAAGCAGTAGGTGGCCACGAGGTGTCACTCAACTTCCCAGGCCAACCTGACCTCTTGCTTTGACTTAGAAAGAACTGTGCACAGTCCAGCTTCACGAGCTGCCCTTCCGCAGGCACGCTGAGCGTGCCTGGTCTGGGTGCCTTCCCACCCATCGCTGCCTTTCCCAGTCGTTCTGAAGCAGCTGTGAGCAAGCCTGGTGCTTTCCATGAACGTAGACGCTGCTTCTGCAGCTTCCAGCAGCGCCCAGCATCACCGCTCAGGGCTGGAGTGACTGAGGGTCAGGGAAAAGTGGCTGAATGGTGGACCTTCAAAGACACACTCAGGGCAGACATGTGGGAAGGTGGTTGTCCCTGCGCGCCAGCATCAGTAGCACTGCTTCCAGTGAGAGGAACCAGCACCCCTCACACCCCTGCTCCTGTGGAAAGGGCTGGGCTGCCCGGTCCTCTCTGCCCCTGTCACGCCTTTGTGTGCCCCCGGCAGGTGGTTCCCAGTCAGTCAGCCTTCTAGGCCGCAGGTGTTAGGTGTTCTGGGCCACAGACCGCCTGTGTTAGGCCAGAGGCGCAGGAGCGACTGCTCGCTGGAGAGAGAGGTAAACGAAACGGGGCCGCCTTACTGGAGCAATTGATCACGGCGCCCGAGGTGGACTGCCATGAATCTCACGTTGATGGTCAGAGCCCCTGCCCACCCCCTCCCCCGTCCAAAGAGCCGTCAGCTCTCCATGGGCAGAGACATCCCAACCTCCTCTTGGCAAGTCGGGGCTATGGCTGCGGCCCTCCCCTTCCTCCTCAGGCAGCCCCCTTCTAGGGTGCCAGCGACAGATGCTCAGAGCACCGTCACCCCAGTGCTTCTGTCCCTAAAGATCCCTTCTTCCCCCGCCTCGCCCCCGTCCCCTCCCAACGAGGGGTAGGCACTGGGGCAGGAGAGCCAGGTCCTGGTGGCTCAGGGTGTGTGTGGGTTCCTGACAGAAAGCTTTGCTTCCGGGAAGATGCGTTATCGCAGACGGGCCCAGCGTCCTACAAGACGGTCCTGGGCAGCTCCCGGGGACGGAACCCACCTGTACTTAATGTTCTGTGCTGGTGAGCTTCTCCATAGCTGAAATTATCTTCTCCCAGAGACAGGCAGACAGAGAGGTAAATTATAGTAACTCGGGTACCCGAGATGCCCTGAAAGCCCTAAGAATAATAGCAGTAAGAATGCCGGCGAGCGAGTCTCAGAAATGAGACTCACTGTGGATGAATGAGCCGACAGACCCATGCCCGCTCTGTCCGTGATGGATGCCTTGTAGGTCTCACCGAGGTGAAGAACAGCCTCGCACTCCCTCGGTTGCATCCGAAATTTGAAAATACGTTTTCAGGTTGTTCTGTTCGTAGGGGAAGTAACAGCGAACAGATCCCGCGGGAAATGTTGGCTTAGGGACCACGCGCCACGCAGGGCGGACGTCCATTCAGCTCAGGTCGTTGCTCGGCTTAGCCAGAAGGGGCATCCGAACGGGGGAGGTCATCGGGAAAGCGGGTACTGGCCCCCGGGTCTCGGGCCTTCTGAGTCCTGCCATGATGACACGTGCCTTTCTTGTCCACCCGTTCCCCTCCCCCACAGCTGTCCGGATTTCTCGAACTGCTAGTCGAGTACTTCCGAAAATGCCTGATCGACATCTTCGGGATCCTCACGGAGTACGAGGTGGGGGACCCCGGCCAGAAGGCCCTGGACCACCCCGCGGCAGGGCCCGATGGTAGCCCGCCCTCCACCGAGGCGGCCGGGCGGGAGGAGGAAGAGGCTGAGTGTCTGGAGGAGGACGACGAGGACGACGAAGACGAGGAGGAGGAAGAGGACGGCAGCAGCGACAAGGCCGCGGGCGAGGACAAGGGCAGCGCAGCGGCCCTGCCCGGCCCCGATGCCCCCACCGACCCGCGGGAGAAGCCCAGGCAGGCCAGCAAGTTCGACAAGCTGCCCATCAAGATCGTCCGCAAGAACAACCTGTTCGTGGTGGACCGCTCGGCCCGGCTGGGCCGCGTGCAGGAGTTCAGCAGTGGCCTCCTGCACTGGCAGCTGGGCGGCGGCGACACCACGGAGCACATCCAGACGCACTTCGAGAGCAAGATGGAGATTCCCCCGCGCAGACGCCCACCCGCGCCGCCCGCCCCCGCCGCGGGCCGCCAGAGGGAGCCAGCCGGCCAGGGCGACGCGGCCGCGGCCGAGGAGCCACCCGAGAAGAGCATCGTGGCCACCATAGACGACGTCCTGTCCGCCCGTCCGGGGGCCCTGCCTGAGGACGCCCAGCCCGGCGGCGGTGGCGGGGTCGGCGGAGGCAGCGGCGGGGGTGGCGGCGCCCAGGCCGACAGCGGCAAGTTCCCCTTCGGCATCCACCAGGCCTCGAGCCACCGGAACATCAAGCTGCTGGAGGACGAGCCGAGGAGCCGCGACGAGACGCCGCTCTGCACCGCCGCCCACTGGCAGGACTCACTGGCCCGGCGCTGCATCTGCGTGTCCAACATCGTCCGCAGCCTGTCCTTCGTGCCTGGCAACGACGCCGAGATGTCCAAACATCCAGGCTTGGTGCTGATCCTGGGCAAGCTGATCCTCCTCCACCACGAGCACCCCGAGCGCAAGCGGGCGCCGCAGACATACGAGAAGGAGGAGGACGAGGACAAGGGGGTGGCCTGCAGCAAGGACGAGTGGTGGTGGGACTGCCTCGAGGTCTTGCGGGACAACACGCTGGTCACCCTGGCCAACATCTCCGGGCAGCTGGACCTGTCGGCCTACACGGAGAGCATCTGCCTGCCCATCCTGGACGGCCTGCTGCACTGGATGGTGTGCCCTTCGGCCGAGGCGCAGGATCCCTTCCCCACCGTGGGCCCCAACTCGGTCCTGTCGCCCCAGAGACTCGTGCTGGAGACCCTCTGCAAGCTCAGCATCCAGGACAACAACGTGGACCTGATCCTGGCCACGCCGCCCTTCAGCCGGCAGGAGAAGTTCTACGCGACATTGGTTAGGTACGTGGGTGACCGCAAGAACCCGGTCTGCCGGGAAATGTCCATGGCGCTCTTGTCGAACCTTGCCCAGGGGGACGCGCTGGCCGCCCGGGCCATCGCGGTGCAGAAAGGGAGCATTGGGACCTTAATCAGCTTCCTGGAGGACGGGGTGACCATGGCCCAGTACCAGCAGAGCCAGCATAACCTCATGCACGTGCAGCCCCCGCCACTGGAGCCGCCGAGCGTGGACATGATGTGCCGGGCGGCCAAGGCGCTGCTGGCCATGGCCCGGGTGGACGAGAACCGCTCCGAGTTCCTGCTGCACGAGGGCCGCCTGCTCGACATCTCCATCTCGGCCGTCCTGAACTCTCTGGTGGCGTCCGTCATCTGCGACGTACTGTTTCAGATTGGGCAGTTATGACCCCCGTGAGGAGGCGGCCCGTGTGAGTGGCGAACAGCGGCTCCCATAGAACTGGCTGTTTTCTGTTCTTGTTTATCCAGCGTAGGAAGGAAAAAGCGAATCTTGCTCCTCTGCCCCCCTCCACTCTTTACCAATTGGGAATTAAAGAAATCATTAATTCGAACAGTTATGAAATTCATATTTGCTGTCTGTGTGTCTAAGTACATCTTTTGGGGTTTGTTTGTTGTTTGTTGGTTTTTTTTAACTTTTGGTTTTTTGGTTTTGTTTTTTTTTTTATTAATCCAAAGTTGCTGTCTCTAATGCATTCAGAGGTCACTTTTTGGTTTTCACGGATTTTTTTTTTTAAAGGGCCTTTTTTCCATGTCCTATGGCATTTTTTTCTTTGGGGGGGGGGGAAGCGAATTGACTTTCAAGGCAAAAGTAGTGGCAAAAAAATGCTCAGATGGGAAAATTCACCACCCTGAGGCAAAAAAGGTGAAAAAGTATCCATTTCCTAGGCGCGTTCCACTTCAGATAACGAAAACTGTGTCCCATCACCCAAAGCAAGGTGCAATAGAAACTTCTAGAAATGTAGGTATAGGGCTCCAGGAGGTGTGTCCATCCGTAGTCAAACTATGAAATGATAACTGGTTTCTCCACAGGAAAATGGTTACATTAGGCTAGGAGCTAAAACAATGTTTTGTTGTTTTTTTGGTTTTTGTTTATAAGTTAAGATTGAAAACACAAACCTAGCAACGATCAACGGAAAATTGCTTCCTCACCATGACCGTCATGTCTGCTGTCTGTCCTTCGACCTTACACATGACAGTTCTTCACAATTCCTTTAATCATTTTTTTTAATATTTTTTTTACTGCCTATGGGCTGTGATGTATATAGAAGTTGTACATTAAACATACCCTCATTTTTTTTCCTTTCTTTTCTTTTTTCTTTTTTTTTTTTTTTAGTACAGAGTTTTTAGTTTCTTTTTCATGATGTGGTAACTATGAAGTGATGGTAGATTTAAATAATTTTTTATTTTTATTTTATATATTTTTTCATTAGGGCCATATCTCCAAAAAAAAGAAAAAATACAAAAATAAACAAAAAAGCAAAAAAAAAAACAAAAACAAAAAAAAGAGGGTAATGTACAAGTTTCTGTATGTATAAAGTCATGCTCTGCTCTGGGAGAGCAGCCGATCACAATTTGCTTCATGAATCAAGGTGTGGAAATGGTTGCATATGGATTGATTTAGAAAATGGTTACCAGTACAGATTAAAAAAAAAGAAAAAAAAGAAAAAATACAACTCAAAGGAAGAAACACAACTTCAAAGATTTTTCAGTGATGAGAATCCACATTTGTATTTCAAGATAATGTAGTTTAAAAAAAGAAAAAAAGAAAAAAACTTGATGTAAATTCCTCCTTTTCCTCTGGCTTAATGAATATCATTTATTCAGTATAAAATCTTTATATGTTCCACATGTTAAGAATAAATGTACATTAAATCTTGTTAAGCACTGTGACGGGTGTTCTTGAATCCTGTTCTAGTTCCCTTAACGTGGTTCCCCAGTTGCCCAGTCGTTGACAAGAAATGGGAGGACGACAGCCGTATTCCACCCAACCCCCTCCAGGACGAAGCCCTCAGCTTGGTGGGCACCTGTTAGGGGTCACCCATTTTGGAGGGGGAGCGACCATGGGGTTTTCTCAAGTTCCTCGGCTAACTCATCTCTGCCGGTAGCAGTCATCTCCTAGGACACTCCACATGGGTGTTCCCGGTCTGTTGGGGAGGTCCTCAGACTTGATGACCTGCAGCCCCCCCCCATCTTCAACTGACCCCACCTTCATTTTAAGCCACGTTCAGTCGAGTCCACGTTCCCTCTGTGGGCCTCAGTTATTTTGCACTTACCACGAGCCACGTGTGGTATCTATCTTGTGCCACATCAGAAAGACTATGTCCTGTGGTAGGTGGTGCATGCAGCACGGCAAAGTGCTGATTTCTATTCCAGGTCCCAGGCGTGGGATCCCGCACCCTCCGACCTGGCGCCCCATAGCCTGTCACCTCTAGCCACTTCTAGTCTCTCCCCGGATGGCGACTCTTCTCGTGTAGCAACCGAGCACTTTGAAACAGCTGCGGGACTAAGCTGTGCGTGCACCCGCCGGCTCTGCCTCTTCGCACAGCCCACCAGGCTCGGCGTGCTCACGCCTGGCCATCCCCGCAGGCGGGTGGCGGACGAGCTCACGTGGTTCTCATCCAAGCATGAAACGTGACTTGTCCGGGTCACAAGAAAACTGCCTAACAGGCTCATCCTCCAGCAACTCCCACACAGTCAAACGGTCCTCCTTGCATCACAACCGCCAGATCCATGCTGATTGCCAAGCCCGCTTCTCACTCCACTTAAACCCCTCTGCTTGCCAAGACGAGGCTTTCGTGCTCCAAGCTTCAGTCATGGAGACGGACAAGAGGGAACTCGAGATTACTCCGATTTCTTCTCTCTCTTACAGAGGGTGAGTAAAAGGCGTCTACGAACCTGACATACTCTAACACCCCAACTCTCTTGTCAGTCAAACCAGTCAAAGCCTCACAGCACTCTGGTGGGCGTAGTTTCGGTTGCTGTGCAAACAGCTAACCCTTCAGCGACACGCTTCACACTCCACATGCACGGCCATCTCTGGGTTACCCAGGAAGACCGTGTACTTCACCTTCACCCCACAGTTCCGATTGCAGAATCCCATGAAGATCCCCCCCAGCTGCCTGACACCATCTCACCTACAAGCTGAGTTCTTGCTTTGTTTTTTTCCTATGAATGGGGCTTTTCAGAAATTTGCAGGATGTCCACACTTTAACAGTGTACCCCAAAAAGGAAAAAGATCACAATCAAGGTGCAGAGAAAGTTCAGTATTCTGGGATGGTGCTGTCGAGCTGAATCTCGTGGCATGTGGGTGAATTATCTTTATGTCCCGTAAGAGATGCTTGGATGGCATCTGCTCAGAAAGACCCACTCAGGTGTTTTGCCAGAGGCTGCGAATGAGGCAAAATTCATTTTAACTGGCACCTGTGGCCGATTCAAATTCTAGTTACGCTGGTTTTTTTAAGCTGTGTTAGAGAACGATTTTTTTCATGGCGGGGGGAGCAGCTGTGAGGCCATCTCGTTCATGAAAAGATGGCCTTTGCTCGGAAATGCGTACCTATAGATTTCAACAGTCTGTAGATCAGTCGACAGGCTCTCCTATCCAGCCACGTCTGCCAATTCCTGCATCTGTTTGCACAGAAGAAAGTAGAGGCCGTCTTGGGAGTGACACACCCCAACCATCCAAACAACCCGTTTTCTCCTTACTCTTGTCCTGGAGAGCACAGACCCAGCTGCCTGCACTGCCCCGCCACCCCCAGTTCCCCGAGAAGGGACGGTCACAGTTCAATGTGCTTGAAGACACCAGTGAAGCTTTGGGGTGGCCCATGACTCCGCAACTCAACAGAAGGCCAGGGTCAGCTGTGCTGCAGACCCCAGCTTCCCACGGGGCATCCACGCAGAGGGATCACCCGGGCACGGCGCTGATGGAGTCCAGGGGGCTTAGCTGCCAGGGCCAGGGTGCGGTGTCAAGAGCTTTGGACTGAAGTCAAGAAGACAGCATCCAGCCTGAGCCCCGAGTTCCATATGTCCCCGTGGGAGGGGCTGGGCCTCCAGGCTGAGGGGGGCTGGGTGACCTTTCCCGCTGTGCTCACCTGAGAGCACCGTGCGCGCCGGCCTGGAGGGTCAGCCCACACCAACCGCCCCCGGACCCAGGATCCCAGCCCACAGCGGAGCCTGGAGGGTTCCAGCGGGTAGCCAAGACAGCAAGAAGCCCTCCCTTAGGTCTTCTTGGTTTTGGGGTCCTGCAAACCGTCCTGTGGATCCCCCCCACCCCACCCCACCCCCACCTCCGGTCACCGTCTGGTCTCCTGCTCGCTGACTCCCGCTCTTCTCTTTGCGGCTTTGTTTTCTTCACGCGCTCTCGGTGGATGACCCAGGTGGGCCTGGTTGTGCCCAGCATCTGCATACGCTGTGTTGAGTTGCCACCGAGCTGAGACACCTCGGTCAGGGGGTCTCGGCATTTCAGGGGACTCGCTTGGGGCGTGACCGGCGGGACCCGGAGGCAAATGGAAGGAGCTGATCCACGTTCCCCGCAGGCGGTGCCTCCTGTTCCCTCCCAATTTCAGACGTGCAGCCTTTCACCCCAGCCTTCCCCACAGCGTCTCCGAAGAAGCAGAAGCCATCTCCCCAAAGCCGGTGCGTTCCCCTCTCATAGCTGAGGTCTTAGTCTTCATAGCAAAGAGGCAACAACCCTTGCAACAGAAGCCTGCGGCCCCCATGCGCCCCCTGGCTTCACAGTGGGACCTGTTTGGTTTTGTTTGCTCTTTAAGAAGCCCGTAGGCCTGCTCCGGGAGCAAGTAGGAGCCCTGGGGCGCCCGCCTCTGCCAAGCCCAGGCCCAAGGGGCCTCACCACCCGTCCCTGCCTCATCCAGTGGGGCCCCAGGCCTGCATGGGGTCGAGATGGCCTCAGGTGGGACCAGCTCCAGACCTGGGGGGAGGGGCTTCAACCGCCTTCCGCTTGCCTGTGACTTGGAGGCGGAAGCCAGGCGGAGTTGGTGAGGCTCCAAGGGAACTGGTGGACTGAGTCTTGCTGTGTCTTAATGTTAAAGTGCCGTCGTGGGGTTCCAGTTTAACAACAGCACACAGGTGATGCAAAGGCAAGAGGCATTTATTTTCTGACTTAAGTCAGGGTCCAGCACTGACCTGGATCACCGGCGCAGCGGTTACATCAGGGCGAGAGAGGACCCCGAGCCCCCCTGCAGTTTTCTTTTATCCCTTAGCAAGGGGCTTGAGAGTATGTGCACTTACTTTGGTTGGCTAGTGAGGGCTAAGATATGAGGGTCTTATCTAGCTACTGAGAGGCTTTGTCAAGGACATGTTGCTGGCCAATGGCCAACGATGCCTTATATGGTTGGCTTCTGGCTGCTTGATATCCGCTAACAAAATGGTTATTATTTGTTATTTAACATTAACCCGCATCACGCTGCCGATTTCCTCCTCCAGGGAGTGCCCGCGACCTCCCCCAGAGCTGGCCGTTTCCAGGACGAGTCACACAGCGTGTGTGGCTTTGCTGTTCGCTTTTCCAGTAGAAGCAAGGCTTGGCCAAGGGCAATGAGCCACGGTTTCTGCTGAATGACCTTGGGGTGTGGGTCCCCGGGCGATAAGGGAAGCTCTTCTAGCCAATGCAATCGTGCACTGAGCCTGCCCTTCCAGAAAAAGTGGCTGGTGATATCTGCCAGGCCTCCCAGCTGGCACTGGCGGGGGCGTGCTTGCCGTCTTTGGAGCTGCACGCAGACACTCCTGGAGGATGGGAGCGCCACCTTCCCACCCCACTGTGCCGGGCTGCATTTCCATGGGTCGTGGACGTGAAGTTCAGGGCATGCCTGCATGATTACAGGCAGGTAAATCCCTGCAGCTTGTCCCTCCCTCCGTTGCATAACGTGGGGTTCAGCTGCCTCTTCTGTAAACAAGGCTTCCCCGTAGAAATAAAGAACCTAAAGCTGGATTCAGCTCCCAAAGGCCCTTGTTCCAGCAGAAGTCGTTACTTGGGTAGGAATAGGCTGCAGGCAGACCCTGCCTCTGGCAAGCAGCGACGGCGTCACATTTGGGTGGTCTGTGCCCTTGAAGGAAAGCAGCGCTACTAACTGTTGTTTGCAGAACATGGAGCCAGCCGTTCTCCAAAAATGGAAGCCCAGGCTGACACGCATGTGTGCCGAGCTGGAGCCAGGCTGCGACCGTCTCTCTCCGAGAAAGTGCGTTTGCCGAAGGAACAGCTTTGCAGAAAACCCAGAGGAAGCAGGGACTCTCTCACAGGACCCAGGACGCGCACCAGCCACAGCCTAGAGGGAGCGGGAGGTCTGGAAAAGCCTCATCATGGCGACGTCTTGCATTGCTCACTGCGCCAATGTCCTCGCTCTACTGAAAGCGACAGTTCAGAACTGAAGTCTTGGCCGTGCTCTGCCCTGGGGCCTGGCAGTTTCTTCCTTGTGTGTCGCCTCCCTGTGCCATCTCTAAACCCTCCAGCTCATCTCTAGTTCAGGCTGAAATGTAGCCATCAGCACCCCCATCTCAGGGATGAAGACCGCCGCCCCAGGCAGGCCAGGGCCTACCCATGCACCCCAAAACCTGAGATTCGAGTTTCTTCCCAAAGTACCTCAGGGCCCTTTCGTGGACAATTCTTTGTGAGAAAGGAGAACCCAGCCCCGCCTGCTGCCGGAGGTGAGAGGCAGTCGCCAGGGAGTGTCACAGGAAGTGACCTGGCATCATCCAGTCCTGCTTTCTGGAAGCTTCAGCCACGCGGGGGCTGAGGCACGTCTGCCTCGTGGATGACCACAGCCAGCGCCACGTGGGGGGCTTCACCTCAGAATAATCCCCTCCCATTTCACTTTTCAGTCACTCGTGACCCCAGACACCTGGTAAGTGGAATGTGGGGGGCAAGTGCCCCAGGTCTCAAATGGACCCCCCTTTCCAGAGCAGGCCTGGGGACGCACGGGGCTTCCTCCTCGAAGACAAATACACTTCAGCAAAAAAGAAAACGTGCCCCCAAGAGCCGTGTTGTCCCCCAACGGCATGAACATATGGCCTCTGCGCTGCTTGGCTGAGGAGCTGTGGGGCAAAGGTGCTGGTGGCCAGGAGGCGCTCCGACCCGGAGGGGAGCAGAGTGGGTGCCGCACTCAGCCAGCTCTCTGCAGGCAGCCACCTCCACCACGGGGACCTTGGGGGCCTTGCTATCCGCCACGGCAGCCGTCGGGAGCCTGAGAACAGCAGGGACAAGAGTCAGGCCTTGCCCGTGAGTGGAATGTCGTCTCTGTGGGGCTTCACTCAAATGCTAACTTGTGCTGAGGGAAGCTTGGGAACCCCACGGCCTCCTCCCCACCCGCCAGAGCTGGCCTCAGAGGCGCGAGGGCCTGCGAGCTGCTTGGAGAACAGGACTTAGGCTCCTGCAGACCAAGTTCTTAATGCTTCTGCAGGCTTCTTTTCCGCTGTGAGGGCGAGGAGCTCCTTGCCTGTCTCCTCAAAGGCCAAGAGGAATCTCGCCGGGAGGGGAGATTGGGGAGTGCCCTTTCTGGGGAGCAGGCAGCTTCCCGCCTCCGCTCCTGGGTGCTCCTGCCTCCAGGAGGGCAGCTTCCCAGCTCTGTGCCAGCCGGGGTGGGGGCCAGAGCCAGACCCCACGGCTGCCCGCTCAGCCCTCCTGCTGGCAGGGCTCTGGTGCTCTCCCCGTACCCGTCCGGTCACTCCAGTTCTGAGCTTGGTTTCCAATGCGTCCCTGCTGGTCCCTTCTGTGCAAGGGGCCATGACTGAGAGTCTGGCTGAAATGGGCATTTAACAGCCCCCACTAGGCTCTGTCGGCATTGCCCATGTGGGCTGGTAAGAGCCGCTCTGCAGGATACACGGTGCAGAGACCAGCGTAGCCAGGCTGGGCGGAGGCAAGCTGGGAGGGCTTCCTGCAGGAGGCAGCCGGAGTTGGAAAAGGGCGCAGGAGACAAGGTCCCTTGTCCCAAGCTGAGGGCTCACCCTGGGGGGCAGAGCTGTGAACAATTCTGGGACCTTCAGGAAACCCAGGGTTGTTCCATTGCAGGTTAGGAGCCGCCTGAGGGTGGGGCGGGCGAGGCATGCCACGACCAGCCCAGGCCAGCCCGGGAGCCCGCACCATGCCCAGGCGGCCCTGCCAAGCACTGGAGGCTGAGGGGAGCAGGCGTGGATGGGGGATGAAAGGGAACATCAGCCCCTGCCCAGGCAGAGGCCTGTGGGGGTGGCGGTGCGTGGTCCCAGATGCGCCAGGACACTGGGGCTAAGAAGGTCACCAGCCAGCCAGGAGCCCCTGGAAATGGAGGAGGCAAGGGGCCACGTTGTCCCTAGAGCTTCCAGAAGGGCCCGGCCCTGCCAATGTGGGCGGCCAGCCTGAGCAGCCCCTTCCAGGCTAAGCATGGTGGTCAGTGGTCACTGAGGCCCCAGGGGCCACCTCAAGAGGGCTTGTCAGGGGCCAGCGAGCATGGGCTCTGGAGGCCAGCGCCTAGTCCAGCGGCCGTGAGGTTTGGGGTGTCACCGCAGAGAGGGGTGCAGGGCAGCATACAAGCGCAGCCGTGAAGCTGGAGGGGAGGGGGAGAAGCCGGACCACAGCGCTGCGGTGGGCAGATGCGCAGAGGGCCAGGTGCTGAGGGCCCCGGATGGGAGACTCCCAGTGTCCACTCATGGCGAGGTCAGAGCCCTGGGGAGGCAGCCTCATCAGAGGTGCCCATGGCTCCGGCGCGGGACATGCTGGCTGCAGCTGAATCAGGCAGAGAAAGAGACTCTTTTGACTATGATCTATGGCTCAAAACTCCCCCTTTTCCAGCTTCACCCTAAATGCAGGCCGCAGGCTGCAGTGCCTCGCATTTCCACAGGGCTACCTCCATTGTCACCGAAACAGCCGCCACCGGCTTCTCTCAGCTCTCGCCCAGCCCGACTGCAGGAAGGAAGTTACAACTGCATTTTGAACTCAGGGCCGCTTGCCTTTGAATGTGACTTTTACAGCTAACTCCTGCAGCCTGAAGACATTTGAACTGTGGGTTCTTGTCACCCGTAGCCCCCGACCATTATTTTCAAAGCCAGAACAGATCCTTAAGGTTAAAAAAAACTATTTACTTCTACCAAAGTGTTTTCCGAATTACCACAAAAAGAAACACACGAAAACCCCGATTATTCCAACTTAGTCCGAAACCTCAGCCTCTTCGTCCCGATCATCTCACCAACGCCCGGTCAACTAGAGCTCATCAGCGTGTGCAAGCATCCTTCCTTCCCCTTGGCCTGTTCCAGCCAAACAGGTGGACAAGGACGCTACTGTCTCCTCCCTGCTGTGTCCACTTCAGGCGGTATAAAGAAACTCCAAAGACCAGGAACCAATAGCAGGTTGATCAAGGCCTTCTCCTGGCCTCTCCACAGGCTGGGCCTAAGGCCAGGCTGCCCGCCTCAGCCACGGGACCTGGACTTACATTGTCCGTCTCCCCAGGATGCTAACCCCAAAGTAGGTTGCTCCCCAAAATGGCTGATCTCTTTCTTTGTTCCTTGTCTCTTTACACCATGGACGCCTAGGGGCGGGCGGGGGGGGGTGGGGAGTCCTGTCAGGCTGGTGTGCAAAACAACGCACTCCCCAGCTCTCTGTGAAGTCTGCAGGTCTATAGGTCTATAGCAACAGGAGCATGGCCGCTCTTATCAAACGTGTGTCTCCACTGTTAATGGGGGTGGGGGCAGGTAGGCCTCCACACCATAGCCAAGGTACTTTGCTCTTGCAGAGTCCAGCTGAGAACGCACCAGCCAGTGGTCAGCGTTTGCCAGTGGACATACCCTCGGCAGCTTTGAGGGGACCCTGTGGCTCTCCCAGGCGCCCTGGCCTGGGAGGGGAGCGGCAGCACGGCCTCCCTTGCGGCTCTGTGAGGAGGACGTCCCCCCGCCAGGGCCACCTGCTCAGGTGAGGGGGATACACCTGCACTTCCCGCCTTCGTGGGGCCCGCCCAGGCCTCGGGCCCAGGGTCCAGGCTGCGCATCCTCCCTGCCGCCCGCAAGACCCTTCCCAGCTGCTCTCCTCAGCGGCCTGGCCCCCCCGGTCTACCACCCTGCCTGGCCCCTGCAGTGGGGGGCTGGGGGCGCTCCTTTTCCCAGGTCCGCTTTGCCAGTGCTACTCCCGGGACCTCTTCTGCCTGTCACCTTGCCATGCACCTTCCGGGTTCATCCTTTATGCCCTGTCTCGCTGCTTCCTTAGACCAGCATCGCCCAGACTGACTGGTTCCAGGCCTGGTACTCAGCTGCGGATTCTCTCCTCAGCTCTTCCGCCCTGACGGCCGCGTTGTGATGGCTACCCCGGGACCTCCGTGGCCAGCCAGGTTTCCTGACCTCTGGCCACGAATCACCAGGCACCAGGGGCAGCAGCGTGGTGGCTCCGTTTTTTTTTTTTTGTTTTTTTTGTTTTTTTTTGAGACCAGGTCTCACTATTTTTGCCCGTGGAACCGCAGGCTCTCATTGCCCGGGGTACCACAGACCCCAAGCGATCCCCAGCCTCAGCCTCCCAGGTAGCTGGGATGACAGGCGCATGCCACCATGCTCAGCTATTTTTCGAGAGTAGGTCTCGCTATGTTGCCCCGGGCAGGTCTCAAACCCGTGGACTCAAACAATTCCCAGCCTCGGCCTCACTCTGTAGGCTGCGATTAAAGGCGTGCGCCACCATGCCCGGCTCCCTTTTCTACTTGACCCCCTCTGCTCTGCTCCCTCCCCCCGGATGCCCTGTTCCTGGGACTCCCAGAAGGTCAGGACTTCTGACTTCCCAGGAGTCAGGATGTTCACCCCTTCCGACCTGTTTCTAGGCTCGGAGAACATTCCCAAGCGCTGTTTCCCTGGTCGCGATGTCCTGCCAGTCCCGGCTGCTGCTGCAGCGTAAGAAACACTGAACAACCCCTGCTTTCCTTCTCAGCTGTGTCTGTCTTTCAGGGGCTCTCTGCAGAGAACACGGCTCCCGTGGTGCCCAGGCAGGGCAGGTTTCGCAGGAGAAGCCGGCCAGAGCGCCCGCCTGAGGCTTCTGGGACTTCATGAGTCCAGCGTTCACCTGCGTGGCTGCTAGCTGCGAGCCGGACTGTGCAGCTGACCTAGTTCCTGTCAGCAGAGGGACGAAGGCAAAGCCGCGTTTGCTGCGCTCTGACCCTGGCGCCCCAGGAGCCGGCGCTGTAGTGGAACCTGAGGGCACAAGGACATGTTGCCCGGAGCTGTGCAGGGCATGCTGCGCCTGGAGGCTGTCTGTGGGGTTGGCTTCCGCCAGTGACCTCCAAGACCTGTCCTGCCACCCTGTGGGGGCAGCAGGTTTCCACGGAACACAGGAGGGAGCTCCTGGGAGGCGGCTGAGCAGGTGGAGGGGGGCGCCTGTCTGTCTGGTCCATGTGAGCCTGTCTGTGTGTCTGTGTGCGTGTCTGGATATGTGGGATGTATGTGTCTGGATGTGTTTGTGTGTCTGCGTGATGGTTCTGTGTGCACGCCTGCCTGTCTGGTGTAAGGTGAGGTTCTGTGCTTGTGTGGTGTGTGTCTGTGTGTGTCTGTGTGTCTTTGTGGTGCATATGCACCTGTCTGTCTGGTGTATATGTGAGTCTGTGTGTGGATGTGTCTGTGTGTGTTTATGTGGTGTATATTTCTTTGTATATTTGTGTATCTCTGGTGTGTATATATCTGGTGATTCTGTGTGTGGTATGTCTGTGTGTTTGTGTGGTATGTGCATGAGTCTGAATGTATGTGTGTCTGTGTGAGCTGGTGTGTGTATAGGTATGTCTGTGTGTGTTTATGTGGTGTGTATGAGTTTGTGCATTTGTGTGTCTGGTGTGTACATATCTGGTGAATCTGTGTGTGGTGTGTCTGTGTGTTTGTGTGATATGTGTGTGAGTCTGAATGTATGTGTGTCTGTGTGGTGTGTGTGAGCTGGTGTGTGTATAGGTATGTCTGTGTGTGTTTATGTGGTGTACATGAGTTTGTATGTTTGTGTGTTTGGTGTGTACATATCCGGTGAATCTGTGTGTGGTGTGTCTGTGTGTTTGTGTGGTATGTGTGTGAGTCTGAATGTATGTGTGTTTCTGCATGGTGTATGTGTGAGTCCATGTGTGTATACCTGTCTGGCTGGCATATACGTCTCTGTGAGCTTCTGTGGTATATGCATGTCTGAGTGTGCTTGTGTGAGTATGTTGTGTGTATCTGTGCAGTGTATGCATGCCTGCCTGTTTCATGTATATGTGAGTCTGTCTCTGTGTATGTCTGTGTGTGTCTCAATGTGAGTCTATTTGTGTGGTCTGTGTGTGTCTGTATGTGTTTGTGTATCTGCATGATGGTTCTGTGTGTGCGTGCCTGCCTGTCTGGTGTATGGGTTGCTTGTGTGGCATGTGTCTGTGTCTGTGTGTCTGCGTGGTGTGTGTACCTGCCTCTCTGGTGTATATGTGAATCTCTGTGAGTTTCTGAGGTATGTGTGTGTTTGAGTGTGTTTGTGCGCCTGTGTGGTGTATGCACACCTGCCTCTTTGGTGTATATGAGAGTCTGTCTGTGTTTACGTAGCGTGGATGAGTTTGTATGTTTGCTTGTTTGGTGTGTACTTACCGGGTGAGTCTGTCTGTGGAGTGTCTGTGGGTTTATGTGGTGTCTGAGTGAGTCTGACTGTATGTGTGTGTGGTGTGTGTGGGATGTGTGTGTGTGTCTGTGCTGGCGGGAGCACCGCCACCCCCTCTACTGGCGCAGTCACCCTACCAGTGGGCCTGTGGGCTTGTCCCCCACCAGCAGGCTGTCCTTTCCCAGGGAGCCCTGGGGTACAGGCTCTCTCGGGCATTTCCCGGCCCCTGGGGGTTCACCCCGGCCCACATCAGCCTGGTCCACCCTGACAGCCGGGGCTGGAAAATGATGCCTCAGCTCTCACACTTCCCTGGACAATGTACTGGAGCTGCCTTGACATTGGTTGTGTGTGTGTATGCGTGTGTGTGTGCGCTTGTGTGCACATCGCTTACAGACCTGTTTCTCCCTGCCCCTGCCCCTCGGTCAGGCTGCAGGACCTGCAGTCACCACCAGCACTGGCTGGACCCCTGGGGACTGAGGAGGCCTCCCAACTCCTTGTGTTCTGGGGCCCGGCACCCCCAGCTCAGCGCCGGGCTGACACCCCGCTGCCTGCAGCGCGCCCCCGTGGCCTGTGCCAGGCAGCCCCAAGGCCCTTCTCACAGCTGACGTCTGTCCTTTGAGAAGCTGGACTCAGAGGGACCCAGACTGGACCCTCGGTCGTGGAGGCCCCAGGCCCACCTCCTCCCCCCCAGCTCAGTCAGACTGGGGGGCCAGGGTCTCCAAGACTCTCCAAGGTGGTGAGCCACGTGCCCCAGCCCAGCCCAGCAGGGGAAACCCTGAGTTCCAGGCACACTTGGCGGAGGGCGCCCCTCTGCAGAACCGAGCCCCCACATGTTTGCTGGACCCCCAGGTGGGCTCCCCCAGGGGTGGGCTCTGCTCCATGCGTGGTGCCCTACTCAGCAGAAGAACCTGCTGACAACCGCAGGTGACAGCCACTTGTGCTGGATGCCCTGAGCTCCTTCCCACGGGGCATCTGACCCCACTCACAGTGCCACGCCCCCCACACGGGCCCTCGGACTCCCTGACCACAAGGTGGTGATCCTGCCCGGTGCCTGTCTCGCAGCTCCGAAACAGCTCCCAGCTCAGGTGGCCCTTCCTCCTGCTGCCATCTTAGCCCACAAGTGGCTGCTATCCACAGGCCTTGGGTCCCAGACTCGTGGGGGTCGCCTGGGGGTTCACGCCCAGCCACGGCTGCCAGGCTTGTCCGGAGAAGCCCGAGTGGTCTCCGGCTGCAGAAG
>PVHY01026591.1:0-17129 GCA_004024945.1 Uropsilus gracilis
AGAACCTCCGACTAAGGGCTGAGGAATGATGACCCTGGGCCCCACCCCCCGTACTCTGCAGTCAGCTACTCCAATGACTCACCACGACAGAGACCAATCTCCCCATTCCCACGCTGGGGAAGTCGTGAGGAGAACCCCTTTACTCCCCGAGCAGGCCTGGCTATTCAGGCTCCTTGGCAGCGCCTCCCGTGAGAACGAAACTCACTGAAATAAATCAGGAGGAGTTCAATGCCTTCACTTCATGTGGACGCTCCTTCTCCCTCCTAGTTTCGAGTTGGGGGCAAACAACTGCTGGGCCCTCCCTGTGCGGAGCAGGCGGGTGAGGAGGGCCCGCCCCTGGTGCGGGCAGCTGACCACCACCCTCCCCACAGATGTCCGGAGCCCCGACCGCTCCTCACCATTTTGGCAAGAACAAGGGCATCGCTCATGAGGTCTAAAAGAGGGGTCTGGGTGTGAACGTTGTAGAAAGAATAAGCAGCTTTTAGACTCTTGTGGGTCGGATGGTTCATGATGGTGGAGGGGAGCGTATAAAAGCTCAGGAAATCTGTCACCTCACCGCTGGCATTCTGAGGGAAGACAAGGAGAGGCAATCAGACATGCTAACACATAGCAACTCAGGCAACTCTGCCTCCCTGATAAATGGGTGAAGCTGGAACGGGATATGCATGGAGGAAAAACTACCCTCGCCAAAGGCACTTGAGGGCAGAGCAGGAGGCAAATTCAGGCCAGTTATGGGTTAAAGCTGTGGCACCCACTTGCCCATCAGTGACCTCTTCTGATGGCTCACATTCCCCAGACTGTGTCCTAGGTCAGGCTGGCACTGACTCAAGCTGAGACAGGCCAGGAAGCAAACGCTTACCTGACTGATTAAGAGGGGCTCAGTTCTCGCTCTACTGTGTCACCAGTGGGGGTGGGGGAGAGCAAGTCACAGCTTCCCATCTGTCTTAGGGAGGACCAAGCATGATGGTCAGGGAAGGCTACAACATTCCCGCCACACACCTCCTTTGTCACCAAGCCTGGGCAGGCCAGGAACTGAAGGGGGTACCTCTAGGAAGGGGTCAGAGCCACGGAACACCACTCCCCACGCACCTCCACCACAAATGTGTCGATGATATTCTCCTGGGGGTAGAACCAGTGCTCCACCTCCTCTTGGCTCATGACCGGCGTGAGGTGAAACTGCTTCAGGTACCTGGTGAGGAGCTGGTGCACTACTGGAATGTCCTTTTTTTCCATTGGCCGCAGTCCAGCTGTCTTGGGAGTCTGCAAGGAGGACCAAAGACTCAGTTCAGATGTGCTGACTGTGAAGTGAGCATCTCAGCTCCCTCCTACGTTCTAAAAGGCACCACAAACATCATGGTGTCTGTCTCTCTTCCTCCCCTACCCTGGGTCTATTCACTCAGGCCCTCAGGAGAGAAACCCAGCCCACTCCCTCTTGCCCACTGTCTATATCCACTTGCGCACAAGACCTGTTTCTTCAGCGTCTTCTGGTCCCCCCCTCCTCACTAAAGCTTTCAGCCTCATCCCTGGTAAAGGCTGTAGTTACAACCTTTTACCCACATGCCCCAGAAAATAATACTTTATCAGGCCCTTTCTTTTCTAAACTTCCTCTCCTGTGGAGCAGCTGGCTACTCTGGCTGTGTCTTTTGTCCCTCCAGTCCAGTGGTCTTCAGTGGAAGCCATTTCACAACATTCAGAGACATCTTTGGTGGTCACACCTCAGGAGAGGAAGCTACTGGTACCCTGAAGCCAGGGATGCTACTCAATACCCTACAATGCACAAGACAGTCCCTTGATAAAAGTTCCTAAGGTCCAAGATATCACTGACCAAGAGCAACCCTGATGACCCCATGGATGTGGCTGGGGTAGGCCAGGCCACCATTACTCCACGAAGCCTCTCCTGGTTCCCCTCTGCCAAGCCCCCCCAACCTTCTCCCACTGAGCTAGAGGTGCTCTCTTCCTACATGGGCGGCACCTTGCAGCATATTGCCGCAAGTTAAATCAGAAGCAAAGCATTAAACCCTGGGATTTAACCTCAAATCAGAATCCCATCCCATTTTCTTAGAAACTGCTTCAGGGGAAGCCAGGTGATGTCCTAAAGCAAATGTGGGGGCTGATAGAACGCCCAAAGACTTAGATACACACAGAAGGGGCCAGTCAAATCAGAAAATGGTAGAATTAGCTTATGTACCTCGGTCATGGCTGAGGCAGCTGCTTCCCAGTAGAGGAATTACTTTTATTTACTTATTTATTTTTATTCTTTAAATCACAACCTCGGTAAAAGGTTTTTGGGATACCACCCCTCCCTCTGGCGCCCCTTCCGTTCACTCAGACCCCTCTCTCTGTTGCTTGCTAGTCTGCGGTAAGTCCATTAGTCTCTTTCCTGCGGCAGTGTCCTATGACTGGGTGAGGGATGGTGTTCTTGGGACCAGGCGAACTATGCTGGTAGTTTTCAGTGTTAACCTTGCGTTGGGCAGCCGGTCTGTATTTATCTGTGGTCTGTCCATGTTTTCTCGTTGCAGGCTGTCTTCTCCAATCCCTTCTCTGTGTTGTTTTGCTATATTACCTTTGAAGGAATTACTTTTAAAGTGCCCTTCCAGGACCTCTGCTGCCAAAATTCCGTGCTAATCCTGCTGTCTCCAGGGAACACTCAGGGACCTGGTTTTTACGAGGCAGTGCCCACAATAACACCTCAAACCCTATTCTGAGAAAGCAGCCACGGCCACGCCAAGGTTCTCTCCCAGGAAGGGAGCCGCAGAGGTGCGTGCTCGGCCTTCGCACCACTCGCAGAGCTCTCCGCCTACCTGGATATAGTGCCCACCTGCCCGCCCAATAAGACAAAGAAGAAGATGCTGTCTTAGCCCCTATGCCTAGTCCACTGGACAGTAGCTATCAAGACGGGACCTAGCAGTCCCACCCAGGGGTGGATTAGCCCTAACCCAGGGTGATTAATCCAGTTTGGCAGAATTCAGGCAGGCAGGGCTTTGGCCTCAGGAACTGTGCTACACTGACTGCAAGAGGTGTGAGGGGCGAGAAATGACTTTAAGAGTCAGCAGGATCCAAGTCAGATACAACCGGGGAGGAAGGAGTATCAGCCTCTTTGGGAGACTAGGTAAATGAAGACCCAAATGAGAAAACCAGTTCACTCCAGGCTGCTCAGCCCTTCAGTGGCAAAGATGGGGGGGATTGGATTAGAGAGCTGAGTTCCCCCACCAGCCCAGCTCTGACCAGAGAGGCAACGGACACTCTCTGGCTCCCTGCACTGGGGAGCTGAGGCTGCTGCTCCGTGGGCGTGTGCATGCTCCGAGTTGAGCTTTGCTCATGCTAAACTTAGCAAACAGGCGTTCCCTCAGCCCCGGAACAGACGGCAGGGAAGCGAGCCCGGGAGCAGGCTCAAGAGAAGTGAGAGCCAAATGAAAATCCATACAGCCTTTGCTATAGATAACACAACAGAAACGGAGTCTTGGAATCTGGAAACTGTGCTGGGTGACACTTCTGCCCAGCCCCACTTCCTGTCCTCCACCAAAAGCCTTGTTCTCCCTGCTCAGGGCCAGGTTCTCCTGGCCTCATGCCCCTGCCCATCACCCCGAGCACCACTGGCCTCTGGCAGTCGATAGAGCTTCATGGTACGCTGCATGGTCATATTTCTGCTCAGATGGGAAAACTTCACTTCAATCAGCTTCCGTGGGTTTAGAGACCGATGCCAGTACCTGTGGGGACACAAATGTCCTGTCCTCAGAGCATTCTGCCAAGTTCAGACAATGGCATGGAGGTCTCCAGATGGCCAGCAGGTGGCGTGAGACACACATCAAGCCCCACTGGAGTCCCTGGTCCCTGGTCTCCAATCTACCCCATTGACTGCAAAGTCGCCACAGCCCTTCCTCTTTTTGTTCTCCCCATTTTTCCTTCTCCATTTCAAGAGCCATTCCTTTGTTACAGGAATTGTCCGGGAAGAGCAATCCTCACTCCTGGAATCAAGTCAATGGAAAAGGCTCATAATTCTCTGGCTGTTTACCATCTTCCCACCTCTTTTTTTTTTTTTTTTTTGAGACTAGGTCTCACTATGTTGCCCAGGGTAGTCCTGATCCTGCGGACTCAAATGATCCCCAGCCTCAGTCTCCCAGGTAGCTAGGATTACAGGCACCCACCACAGCACGCAGCTGCTTTTTCAAGACCAGGTCTCACTATGTTGCCCAGGGTAGTCTTGAACCCACAAACTCAAGGAATCCCCTGCCTCTTGCTTCCCAGCACTTGGATTACAAGCACATGCCACCATGCCCAGCCCCCTTCCCACCTCTTCTGCATGTGCTGGTGCTGGTGCTCTGGAGCTCGAGGCAGTCTGCTCACTTGCTTCAAGCAACTTTATAAAGCAGAGTATGTTCTCAGGTGACACAGGGGTCAGACACACTCTCACTGGACCCCGCAAGAGTCTAAGCAAACCAAGCCAACCATTTAAAACTTTAGGAACTTAGGCCAGGCACAGTGGCGCATGCTTGTAAGCGACAGCTTATGGAGTCGCGGTGGGGTCTGGGGATCACGGTTTGAGTCCTGCCTGGGGCGACACAGCAAGTCCCAAAAAATAGCTGGGCATGGTGGTGCACGCCTGTAATCCTAGCTACCTGGGAAGCTGAGGCTGGGGATTGCTTGAGTCCGTGATACCATGGGCAACATGAGCCTGCGGTTCCACGGGCAAAAATAGCAAGACCTAGTTAGTCTCAAAATAAATAAACAAATAAATAAATAATAAAACTAGGAACACAAAATCCAGATTTGGGTTCATCCTTGATAACTAAAATCCCTCGCAGACTGACACCCCATTTCCAAGTGGCAGGCGTCAGGGGAGCTGAGAATGGCTAACCCCTTCAGACAGGATGTGCTTGTCAGTTTGCTCTTCCTACAGCGCACCTGCCTGCCCCACTGGCTCCATATGGCTCCAGTGGGCACCCAACCCCTATCTTATAGACACTATAAAAGCCAGACGCCCTAAGGGGACACATGAGCTGAGGGGCAGAGCTGCTGCTCCCAGGGATACAAGCTCGCGACTATGGTGGCCATGCCAGTCTGTCTAGGACCTTGTGAGAAGACCTATTTACCTGCAGGTGCCAACAGGCTTTGGTAATACCACCCCGGCCGTGTAAACAGCTTGGAAAATGCCCTCCAGATGAACCCGCCGGGTTATTTCTCGGATCAGGACTGGAGCCACCCTCTTGGAGCGCAGTTTCTTATGGACACAGAGGAAGTTGATCTCCACCATCTTCTTCTCTCTGGGAAGAGAAGAAAAACCCCAGTGACAAGGCCATTTACAGGACAGGAAACCCTCTCAAACACACAGAACCATCCCTGCAGGGCCCGGCCTTCTACGAGCCTGCCTTCTGCCTCAGTCACACCCAGCAGTCAGTGTGCAGACTCCCTGCTCTGAAGTGCCCTTGCACCTTCCAAAGGTGCCCTGTTACTTGAAGATGCCACCAGCATGTCCTGATGAACTCTAACAGTAGGGCAAAGGAATCCCAGCTTTAGCAGGCAGGGAACCCCACAGGGTACATCAAGTATCATTCTAAGACATTCTATGACATTCTAAGCCTCCCACCAACATCCCCAGGTTACAAGCCCAGAAGATGGGCAGGTGGTTCTGACATTCCCAGGGCAGGTGAAGAGCAGAGCTCCTGGCTCAGTGGCCAGAGGAGTGGCCTGCTGGCTCCTGCTTCCAAAGTTGCCTGAGTGCACCACCATGTGGCAGATGTAAATGCAAGCACAAACTCCAGTCCAGCCAGGGCACCACCCATGAGACCCCCCCACCAGACAAGGGAACCAGTACCTGTGCAGAGCAAAACAGACAGCACGTCTTACGACCTTTTATTCCCAGACCTGTAATCCCTCCCTTCATGGGACCAACCCACTCTTTTTCATGGAAGATAAGTTATTGTTTTTCTCCCTTTCCTTCCAGACCAAGCCCAGCGAAAAGCAGTAGGGGGTGGGGGGGGGGGGGCACTGGGCTTACGTGTCATAGATGTGGATGTTTGCGGGGATGGCGCTGATGAACCCAACCAGTTTCCGACTTGAGACCACTCGGACCCCACAGTGCCACTGGGGAAGCCAGCCGGGTGGCCGGAGAGCCCTAGGAGAGAGACAGGGGCTGCGGCTGGTGCTCTTGCCGGTGGGCCTCTGAGGCCTCTGAGGCTCTGAGCCACGGTGGCTCTAGCCTTGTGCTACAGCTCCCTGGGGTGAACCGCTAGGCCCCCTTTAGGGCCAAGTCCCCCTGGGAATGTCGGGCATGGGCTCACAGCCTGTTCCTGCCCTTAGCCCACTCATTCCCCTAGTCCAAGCTACCACACCGAGGATGCCCTACCCAATCCATTTTCTTTGTTCTCACTCACTACTTACTCTGACAGCATAAGTCAGAGGACCCGCCTCCTCGGTCTCAAGTCCAGGGGCTCCATGGCTGGGAAGGAGCTCCTGGAGCTCTGGTCTCCAGCTCCCTCCTGTACCCTCTCTCTGTCTGTCCATTCTTCTTTCCCTCCCGTCAGAAAGCCCTTCTCAGTCTCACATCTCCCTTTTGGGTATTAAATGGGGCCCTGGAGAATGGGTGGCTCCCTCAGGCACAGTCGCTTCACAGAACTGAGGGTGCTCAGGAATCTTAACTCAGCGGGTCCTGCCCATCCTCTCCTTCCTCCATAAGTTCACCATACAACAGGAGGTCTTGTCTTCCAGGTACCAGTGTCACAAAGGTCTTCCTCACAGAGTCATTCCATCTTAAGTAAAGTCCAGATTTTAAGCAAGACTCGTTCAGGTACAGGAACTCAGAAAGGACACCCGGATTTGTGGTTCAAAGGCTGGCTCGTAGCAGGGATGCCCCATGGTTGCTCCAAACAGGGCCTGCACCATCAACCACGAGAATGTCTTTGTAACTCACCACAACAGAAATTCTGGGGAATAATCAAATCGGAACATGTTGTCATCATCTTCCACATAATTCTCATTCAGGAGGGTGTACAGTTCTTTCAGCTGTGGAGAAATAAGGGACTGGCTTAGAGGATTCTGCCAGATGGGGGAATACTCCAAAACCTAGGGGCCTCGCCAAGCTTTCCAGAAGGACAAGGCAAACCACCACAAGCTACATTAATCTCATAAACAATTTTGTCCCAGGCGTGGTAGAGTCTTGTGAAACAAGCACCCTAGTTGTAATGGGAAACTGAGACACCATGGGGCAGAATGGCTGCTTTAAGAAGATAATGTGGCCAGCCAACAGCGTCACGCGCTAACCCACTACTCCAGCGCTGAGAAGTGGGGCTGGGTGAATAGATGAACAAGAATGGGCGCCTGAGAAGAAGGGTATCCGCCGTGGAAAACTGTAGAGGTAAATGTCCAGCCTGTCAGCGAGTCTGCCAGTACGGCTGGGGTGGAGCCTGAGCAGGGCCCAGAGGCAATTGGTGGGGGTCTGTTCAGGCCTGCTGGGCTCAACTCTTAAAAGTCCTCAAGGAAGGCCTAACAGCAACTGAGCCCGGAACAACAGGGCTCCCTAGGCCAGTGGTGGTTGCCCAGGCCTACTCACCACACCACGGTCCCCCAGGTCCAAGGCATCCCAGGTAAAGCCCTGGGGCAGGGTGTAGGGTTCCTGGCGGATGTTGTCTTTGTCAGGCTCCACTGGCCCATGGGTGCTCACCACTTCTCCTGGAAGAAGAGCACAAGCATGAGCCTCGCCCTTTGCCTGCTGGGGGAGGAAAGCGCTTTGCTCAGAAATAGACCCAAACAGTTACCCTGTCCCTAGGAACCCCCTCTGAAGGACACGCTGTGCTTGGCAACTGCAGTCCATCTGGCTCTCCAGATACCCGTGGCCCCTGAGGACCAATCCATGGCAAAACTTTAGAACAACTGCTGGGATCTAAGGTGGCTGGTTTTTCAGAGCTCTTTTTAAATCTCCCTTTGGTTACTGAATGACAAACATTTATCTTGACTAATTTGGCTTCTTGCCTCCTGGCTGGTGCACAGAGGACTGTCAGGCCCCAGGCCAGGGGCACTGACCTGGCTGGATTTAGGAGTCACCACAAGGCTGCTTTTGTATCAATGGCAACAATGTACTGGGCCATTCCTGAACCAGATGATGGCATCAAGGCGCCAGACTCTCTCTTGGCCCTGCCAGCCTTGGCTTTCAGCAACATGGGCCAGTCCAGAGCTGCAGCCAACTCAGGCCCTTGCTGTGCAAGGAGTCCTGTGAGTGCCTTTCAGTCGAATTACTGAATCCATACAGGTCTACCACCAAGCTACCCTCTGACAAGACCTGCCCAGCCTGAATGGACACTGCCTCTGCAGAGTGTGTGTGGGGCTTGGGCACAGTAAACACTTAATTTGGGCCTGAGAATTAGTTTCTACAAATCAAAGCTTATCCGTGCTTATACTGGGAAGACTGCAATGTCTGATATATTTTGAAAACCAAGCATGCAAGAGACCCACTCAGTCCACGGCGCCAACTCAGGGCTCTGTACACACTAAGCACTCAATTCGTGCTTCTCCTAACTTTCAGCCTCGCAATCTAATACACTGCATGAGTAATCAACAGCTCTGGACCTTCCCAGCAGCTGACCTGGGGCAGGGGTGGTGGCAAGCAGCCAAGGCTGGTAAGATGGATCATCTCCTGCACGTAGACTGAATGCCAGCCTAGACCAGGCACCAAGCACAAGAACACGGGGGAAAAGACAAGGCCTTGGCCCCACAGATGACCAGCAGCTGGGGAAATAAACAAGGAACAAGACAGTCTCCCAAGATGCAGAGGGCCACAAACTGGAAAGCGCAAGCAACAAACAGGGCAGCAGCTGGCTGCTCACAGACTTGCTCGGGAGAGAGTTTATAGTTTCTGTCCCTAGTCTGGAAAGTGGCCCTTTCATTTTTTCCCACAAAGTAGTCCTTGTGGATTAGATTAATATAAATCAATCCACTTCCAGTTTATCACCATGTATTTAAAAAACTTTTTCTAGCCTACAGAGCCAAGGACCAGATTGTTGGGCAGTTCCAAAGATTTCCACTTGAACCTTGTCTAGGTGACAGCTACCTCTCCCTAGCTTGTACTGAATTTACTTTCCTAAAATACATTTAATTGCAGAATCTCTTTTTAAATCATGGTCTTTTTAACTGATTTCCACGGGCCAGGCTCTGGTGATCTTTCTCACAGAATTACAGTAATCAAGGCCAATTCTTTCTACGTATGCTGATTACCAGGTCCTGCGTGCAATGAACATATTCACTTCCTCCTCTACCACACCAGTTCTGTGGCAGGAGCAGATGAAATGGATGGAGGTGAACAGGTAAGGAGCAGGCACCTGCCCCCCAGGTTGCCCAGGCCATACAGCAGTGAGTAGGTGCATGACCGGGCCTGCAGGGGCAGGTCATGAAAGGCCTGCCAGAGAAGGATGGCAGGAGGCTGTGGCGAGGGTCAGGCAGTGGGGGAAGATGGTTGTGAGCACATAGGAGTCTGTCAAGGCCTGGGGATGCAGGAGGGAACTGAAACTCCAGAGGAGGCTGAGGAGGAAAGCTGGGGCCCCCAATGGAGAGTCCTGTGAGCTACCAGAGGCTGTTAAGTCCTCTGCCAGCCCTTATGGGTCAGGGGAGGAGGAAAGACAGTGTTAGATTTGCATTTTAAAAAGAGCCTTTGATAGTATCTATCAAGTGGCATTACTAGATATTAAGTCTTTATCTTCCTTTTGATAAACCAGCTCTCAGAATTAGGAAGTTAGGAAGCAGAGAAAACACTGAGAAGCAGAAGGTACACACGCAGACTTGCAGGCTGGGGTGTCACTGAAAGTGGGAAGAGCCCAAGGCCCCTTCACTGTCTCCTGCCAGTGACCCCCATGGGAGTGGTGGGGTGGGGGTGATGGCTATCCTCCCCCACCTCATGGCTCCTGAGCACTGCCTGCTGAGTAGGTGCAGGAGGCATCTAATTACTTCCAGGTCACCTCAACCGTAAACAACTGAGGACACCGTGACCTTTAAAAGAAAACCCTGGGCTCCTAATGGGCTTCTTTCTGTACACTCACTTTTCCCCCAAATTCTCTCTGCCATCCAAGATTGAAAACTAAGTACTGGGGTACAACTGGGAGGGCCTTAGGAGAAAAGAACATCTTAGATTGGGGGGCTCTGAAGCAAAGGAGCAGGACTGGGGGTGGGAGGAAGGAGCTCTCTGACAACCTAGAGCAACCAAGTACAAGTTCACACTCTCCCTTTTTAACTAATCTAAGAGCAGTCAGAGTCCAGTTCACTGAAGTACGGCCCAAAAAAGGATTCTGCTCCCTTCAACTAGACAAGGAAAAGGGTAACTTTTGAAAGGGAATGACAGGATCTGAAAAGGGATTCAAAAGTTTATTTGGAGCAGAGAATTGTTATACAGACTAGAGGGCCTTTTTAAGCTTTCAAACATCTAAAGAATTCTTGGTCCCCATAGTAGAGCACATGCTACTGCTCTCCTGACTAGGGTTGGGGGAGACACCATAAACACAGCTCACTTGATAGGCTCGAGTTTTACAACTGCTAGTCCTTGCTAGTCCCATTTAAGTAGAAAAAATAAGGCAAGAAACTGTAAATCATACAACCCCAAGGACACACAGACCAGGTGACACCTGTGATCAGGCACTTCCCACATCTGACTGTGGAAACAGAGAGGCTCATGGGCATGGGCCCGAAAACTGGTTAGATACACAGAGCCCCAGCCACACTGCCCAGAAGGACAGAACTGAGTCTCGTCCTCCTTCCTGGGCTCCTATAAGCAGTTTTGGGCTTTCTCCTGAGCTTTCCGAGAAGAAAACCAGAGTACTTTGCACATTACAGGTGGAGAAAGGAGAGTGACAGGTCTGAAGACACTCATCAACCCCAATTTGTCTCTTCATCAGGCCCATGTCTGTGCAAATTCCTGATGCAAACTCAAATCAGACAAAACCCCATCTGAAAACTGGGCAGCCACAAAATGTCTCTTTGGGTATTTCACTAGCAGTGGAGGGGGTGGTCCTCTACATTCTTCCTGCTCTTTGTAGGGGGAGTAGCCACTGGGACCTGTTTCTAGTGAGAGCCTCAGGACTGAATTACTATGGCCCAAAGGCTGGTTGGAGGACTCAGCCAGTGGGCTGGGACCTGGCTGGGATAGTCCATGATGTGGACTATCATAGTAGATGGGTTGGGATAGGGTTCTGGAATCCTCAGCTTGCTTCCAGATTATGACCAAGGGTCCAAGAACCGCATCCACTCTAGAGCAGAGCTGCTCACATGCTGGGAGCAGACAATTCCCAGTAAGTCCCGACACTGTAGGTCTGGAGTGGCCCTGGTTTTGATTTCTACAAGCTCTGCAGGAAAGCCCCTGCCCATCTGAAGCAGACACTCTGGAAGGAAGGTTCTGTAGCAGCCCCTCACCTGTCCAGCAGGCAAATCGTCTTGGACCCTACCTGGTCCTGTCCTCACCCCCACTCCAGCCCACCAAATACACTGTCGAGTCTCTGGAGGGGAGCAGTGACAGGGACAACCAAAGGGTCATTGACACTGACTGCTGGAACCCATTTTTTCAACATACTTTCTCGTTCATGTAGAAAACAGGAATTGGGTTTCAGTGGGCCCAGAATCCTGACACAACCCCTGGAGATACTTTCCGTCAACAGCAACCTCCAGAGGCTCCGTCTCAGCAGGCATCGCCAACTGCGATGTCCAGTTTCTCCTTCAGCTTTTCTGCCTGTCCAACCCACCGGCAAGTGCATCATGCATCACGGTTCTGTTAAGAGGTGCTGCTCTAACCTGCACATGCAGCTCCAGCTGCCACATCATCACCGGTAAGTAAACTGCCAAATTACTTTCCATGTAGAGAAGGCACACTAGCTGAGACATGGGCGAAGAGACAGGGGCCTTGACTGATTAAGCAGCTGCCCAGATGAGCAGGACACGCTCTCTATAGACTCCACGCAGGAGGAAAGAGTCCTGAGCACACATCCCCACTCATCGGGAGCATTGTTGTCTTTGGAGACTTGTACTGGACAGTGGGGGCCACAGGTCATCTTCTCTCGGTGTGTGGGGCTATGGAATGAGTAAGGTCTCTGAATGGTATTTTCCCCTTTATGCTGCATTTTAAAGATGACCTTTTGAAAATAACCACCAGGTTAACTCCAGGAGTTTACTGCCTCTCCTCGCAAAGTCAGCGTGGAGCCCTCACCGGGGGCTGAGACAAACTGCTTGCCCACAACTAGGGAAGGAAGAGCCAACATACCCAGTTTGGGAACGGGCTGCGTGTCCCAGAACTGGTAGCTGCGCTTGCTTGCCTCCTCCATGGTTTTGGCAGGTCCTTGACCCACTGAGAACAATTCAATGGCCTTCTGTATTTCCTGGATCCTCTCTGCTGGCAAAGAATTCATCTGGACAAGACAAAGTCAGGGAGAGAAAAGGCCAATTATGTTAATAAGCACTTTAGAGAAATTAGAAGTTCAAGAACTAAGGGGTACAAGTCAAAGAAGGGGTATGGTTCCTCTGTCCTAATCCCGGAGGTCGCACATATGACAATTGGAGAACAGGGATGACAATGAGCTACAGGATGAAGGGGAGCTTCCTACAGAGCTTCTCCCTGTGTTGGTCTTGTGATGTGATGGCAAAGTAATACATGCTCCATTTACAATTTCAAACGATGCAGAAAGGTGTGATACCTATAGAACATAAAATCCCAACAATCCTCAGACCTACCCCTCAGACCTAATCCTTGCCATCAACAGTCTTAATTTGAGAGGTCGAAAAGGGTGAGAAGGGTGAAAAGAGGCAAATGTAACTTCAGACTTTTTTGCATGCAAGGTCCAAACACACACACACTTTCTAAAAAATAAAATTTAAAAAACTAAAATCATAGCATAGTACTCTATAAACTGTTCTTTCTTAAACATTATGTCTCAGAGACCTTCCTGTGTGGACACCAGCCCTGTCCAGTCTAACAACTAAGTCCACTGCGCACATGAACCACAGTGTTGTTAGCCAGACCCCAGGGACAAGTGTCTTTGTGGCTTTGTTCTTCAGTTTCACAAGCAACACTGTGATGAACTTTCTTGTACGTCTATCTTGTTCACTGACAAATGTGTTTCTGGGGGACAAAGTTTGAGAAAGAGGTTTGCTGGGCTAAAGGATGTGCATATTTAAAATTGCAACATATATCAACCAGTTCTCCAAAAAGATGATTTAATTAATAACACAACAGTGTTATGTTTCTCCAGTGATGTGTTTCTCCAGACTGTTGTCATAACATTTACAAATTACAAACTGTAATCTTTGCCAATCAAGGAAAAATAGGATATTGCTTTAATTTTCATTTCTTTCATTGTCAGTTTAACCATCCTTTTTATATATTGACTAGGGATTTTTATATTTTCTTTGTAACTGTGCGCTTTGTTTTAAATTCAAGTATTACAAATATCGTCCCAGTTTGTTATTTATCTTTTGACTTTCACAGAGAAGTTTTAAAGTTGTCATTTTTTCTTTTATGACTTCTGGGTCTTATGTCAGGTTTAAGATTATAAAAATACCCTGAATTTCTTATAATAACTTTATTTTTCTTCCCATTTAAATTGTGAAGGAAAACTATAGAGGAACATGTTTAAATGCTGACTCCCAGAAAGTAGGATTACATGTTATTTCAATTTTCCTCTTTTTTTTTTTCCTTCCTCTAAATTCTCTATAATGAGTGGCACTGTTCCCATTCAAAGGAACACAGAGGGGCTATGCGAATACAAAGTGAACCATTTTACAGAGGCTGGAGCTCAAATCCCTTTGGAGCCATCTGAACACCCTCCAGACAAACAATCAACCAACCAACCCCCCTCACTCCCCGCCCCCAAAGTCAAAGCACAGGCTTGGGCTAGAACTCCTGACTGAAAGACTTGGGTAAGTCATCCCTTTTCCCTAAAATGGGGAGGAACCCCACCCCCAATTCATCTACCTCTTAAGAAGGTTTGGGGCTAATTTAAGTGAATTGTCTGGCAAGATCTAAGCTAGCAAGGTGTCAGTGATTGTGGGCTTTTTAGGAGTGGATTTGATATTGAAAATAACGAATGACTTGAAGTCACATCTCAGTGAGGCAGATAATGTCTGCTGCAGCGCACCATGGGAAGCATAAGGCAAAGTGTGGGTATATGTGATGAGAGCGGGGCCTGTAAACTGTTTCAGGGGCAACTCTAAAAGAGAAGTCATGGCTCTGTTTTGTGCCTCCCCTGCGGCCTACTGTGATGAGGACAGAGCTTACCTGAAGTGAAAGGTTTTCTTTGTTTAATTAAAGAGATAAAACCATCCTCCCCAGACCTGTGGGTGGCATCAGTGTATCAGTCTTAGGTTGCAAGCTCTAGGCCAGTGGTTCTCAACTGGTGGAACTCAGAAATGGACTCTGCGGGACTCCCAGTTTTCATTAGAAAGCTGATGGCATTAAGAGAATGCTGGGGCTGGGCATGGTGGTGCATGCCTGTAGGTGGTAGCCTAGGAAGCCATGTCTGGGGCCAGGGATCGTGGTTGGAGTCCCGCTTGGGGCACATAGCGAGACCTAGTCCCAAAAAACATAGCTGGGCATGGTGGCACGCACCTACAATCCCAGCTACCTGGGAAGCTGAGGCTGGGAATTGCTTGAGTCCATGGTACCCAGGGCAACGTGAGCTGCAGTTCCCTGGGTAAGTATAGCGAGACCTAGTCTCAAAAAAAAAAAAGAATGCTGGAAATATAAAAAGACCTGCCTGATGCCCATGTCAGTGGGGACTGGAGACAGCGAAGGCTGAGAACCACTGCTCTAGGCACCAGGGCCATCACAGCGGGCCCCCAGCACAGCACCACATGCAGTTAGGCACCTGTCAACTCTGAGGGGCCATGCGTGGGAGTCAATGGCTAACCTGCTGAGTCTTTTAAGGTACGATAGCAGTTTCATCACCTAGGTCTAGGGCAGCAGAGGGCAGCAGAGGGCTCCAATTCCTCCATCTTGAAGTAATACCAGTGGAGATTGTCAATCTAAAATTGTTCCTGTACATTTACCCCAAAACTTTCTCATCTGAAGAAGTTACTCTCAGTCACAAGAAAACAGAGCCTCCTTGTTACCTTCACAGGCTGATCCTGGGCTGAATCCATCTCATTGCCTTTCTCTTTCTTCTTCTTTTGTTTCTTTTTCTTCTTTTTGGCTCCAGTGTCATTGGCTGGACTCAAACCACTAGAAGACAGAGTAAAGAGCAATGCAGGGGTTTTAAAAAGTCATCTAGGGGTCGGGCATGGTGATGCATGCCTGTAGGCGGCAGCCTAGGAAGCCACGGCCCGGGCCAGGGATTGCAGTTCAAGTCCCGCTTGGGGCAACACAGCGAGACCTAGTCCCAAAAAAATAGCTGGGCGTGGTGGCACGCACCTATAATCCCAGCTACCTGGGAAGCTGAGGATGGGGATTGCTTGAGTCTGTGGTACCCTGCAGTTCCTCAGGCAAAAATAGCGAGACATAGTCTCAAAAAAAAAATAAAAAAGTCATCTAGAAACAGCGTTTAGGAGTGAGGGCAAGGAAAGAAAAGGAAAAAGATGAAAAATCATCTGTTTTGAGCTACACTGACAAAGAGGTCACTGTGGAGTCAGACTCTCCCTTGGCTGAGTAACTTTGGTTTCAGAAGCAGACTCAGAATTCAGGCCCAGAGGGGCACTTGGAAGACACCAAAGACCACTGCCCTCCCCACCGCCACCAGCTCCCAGGGGGGGCGCTGTTCAAGGAGTGGCCATTTGTTTGAAAGAAACTTTTCTGTTTGTGCCTTTATTTTATGTGCTTATTTCTTGAGATAGCCAGGTTGCTGGCACCAAGGCCAAATGGCAGTTAACAGGACATTCACAGCACTAGCACTTCCTTAGAGCCCTGAGCTTTAAAGGATGATAGCCAAGCGTGGTCTTTTGGGATACCCCCAGTTCCCACCCTCCTGATGTATTATTGGGTTTGCACTGGGATCTAAAACACAAGACGGTAGTGGTGAGGGACTAAAGATAAGAGGAAAGGCAGTTGAACAGTGTTGCAATCTGTCCAGAATCAACAATCTTGAGAAACGGCTGAGTCAGTCATATAGGATGGAGAATGACAGTCTGCAGGCTCAGGCTGGTGACCACAGCAGGCAGAACCCAGGAAAAGCCCTCAAAACATGTAAAGCAACAGCAACCCCCCCCCCACTCCTGCAATGAAGAGCTCACATGAAATGTGTACTATACGTGTGCATACCACTCTGTGTGACACATCCACTGAATTCAACCACCAGAGCTTTACCTGTGTTTCCTGTATTCTCTCTCAACATCTTCACTAAAACATAGATCATATATGGTGTTTGACATTTTTCATTCATCTACTCCCAAATGTTTTCCCTGGATTCTTATTAAGACTAACAGTTTTTAATTTTAAGGTTCACCTTGCAGCACCTTGCAGCTTGCTTTCCTAACAGCTGTCATGGGTGGTTTCTGCCACTCCTAAACTGACTTGACACTGTCAATCTGGGAGCAATGCTTGAAATTTCTCTGCCATCGTCCCTTCCCTGGCAAGTCAAAACTAAGAGTCCAGCCTGAGAATACAGTGAATTCTAATCTGTAGATTACAATGAACTCTAATCTGCAGATCAGGTAAGCACAGGGTATTTATTAATTAATCAATAGGTATAATCTATTAATATTAATTAATCAAGGGTATAATCTAATTAATCAATTTTCAAAGAATTAAAGCAGTATGAGAAATATTTTTTCATGTCATTATGGCAAACATCATTTAAGATTTATTTTATAATTTAAAAAGCCCTTAAAGTCTTAAAAATGTCCTAGGGTTATTGTGACTAATACCAACTCCTAGCAAGTCACACTCTGTAAGGAGAAGGTAATCCAAACATCTGCAGTCATTTCCTGTCCAGGATGTCTTCAGACTTACCTCTTCCCCTTACTGGTAAGAGTTCTCAGACCCAGACTTTACAATCTTGCACCTGAATTAAAGTGACCTTCAGTGTTTAGTTTATCCCCTGACTTTACAAGCTTTCTACATCCAGCTAATAACCTCTAAGCATTTGCTAGACTCACTTCTGTGAAAAAGGCTTTCCTTGTGTCCCTCCCAAGCTTGAAAGTACATAGTGAGAACAGATTCTTTTTTTTTTTTTTTTTTT
>PVHY01026592.1:0-17112 GCA_004024945.1 Uropsilus gracilis
TAAAACCCCAGCAGGTTGGGTTTGGAGAGCTTCTGGGAGAAAAACACACCTGGAGAGGACACAGAAGCTTTGTGAGCCTTCCCCGTATCTTGTCTTACTCTTTTCTTTCATCTGGATGTTGAACTGTATCCTTTATCACATCCTGTTATGATAAACCAGCAACATTGAGTAAATGGCCTGAGTTCTGTGAGCTGCTCTTGCAAAGTAAGGAAAACCAAGCCGGGACTGTGGAATGTCCAATGCACTGAAGCTTGGTCAGAAGCAAAGGTGTCCAAGTGGGCTTGTGAGTGGTCTACTGGGGTAAGGGTGGGGGGCATGTGATAAGAAGGTAAATCTTTTGGGTCTGAACCCCTAAGCTGTGGGACCTGATGCCATCTCCGGCCACGTAGTGTCAGCACTACTTGAATTATAGAATACGCAGTCAGTGTCTGAGAATCAGTTTATGTGAGGAAACCACACATACATTTGGTGACCAAAAGTGGCTTGTTCTGTGTGGGTAGTAAAAGAGACTTGTAGGAAGTGAAGAGCTTTTTCATTGCATTTCCAATGGGATTTTTTCTTTTTCTTCTTTCTTATTTGTATATGTTTTTATTTGTATACATGAATAATATATTTTTTTAGGGTTTTGGTTTTTTTTTTTTTGAGACTAGGTCTTGCTATTTTTGCCCGTGGAACCGCAGGCTCCCGTAGCCTGAGATACGACAGACTCAAACAATCCCCAGCCTAAGCTTCCCAGGTAGCTGGGATTACAAGCGCATGCCACCACACCCAGCTATTTTTTTGGAACTAGGTTTCGCTATGGGCCCCAATCAGGACTCGAACCATGATCCCTAGGCCTGGCCGCTTCATAGGCTGAAGCTTACAAGCACGAGCCACCGTGCAGGCTAGTTATTTTTTTTATTGCACATTTATATATAAACAAACACATATATAAATATTACATCTTTGTTAATCCCCATATTCTCCCATCACCTTATCACCTGTGCACCTTCTGTATCTCTTGTGCCCTCCCCCCCCTTTCCTCCCCCTCCCTTGATCTACACTTCAGTTCTGTTTGGCAGGTTTACATTTTTCTTGTCTGTCTGTTTGTTTGTTTTCTCTAAATCCCTCATATAAGTGAGACCACTCCATATTTCTCTTTTTCTTTCTGGCTAATTTCCACTAAGATGATTCCTTCTAGCTCCATCCATGTTGCTGCAAATGACATGTTTGTCTTCTTTGATTGATGCATAATATTTCATTGTGTAAATAAACCACATATTTTTCAGTCATTCATCAGTTTTGAGGCTTTTGGGTTGTTTCCAAATCTTGGCAACTGTAAATAGTGCTGCAGTAAACATGCCAGTACAGGTGTCCTTTTTTATTAGTGATTTTGTATCCTTTGGGTAGATTCCCAGTAGTGGGATTGCTGGGTCAAATGGTAGTTTCACCTTCGGTTGTTTGAGGGTCAATGAGATCAATGGTATCTGTATTAGTTTGCTTGGACAACCAGGACAAGGTACCAGACTGAGTGGCTTCAGTAACAGCAACTTACTTTCTCATATTTCTGGAGACTAGACATCTGAGGTCAAGTTGTCGGCAGGTTGGCTGCTGTCGAGACTGCTCCCCTTGGCTTGCACGGGGCTGCTTTTTGCCTGTGTCTTCACCCCATCTTCCTCTTTACCCAGCTATGTCCAAATTCCCCTCTTCTTGTAAGGACACCAGTCATCTGAATTGGGATCCACCTTATTGTAATCTAAGTATCTCTTTAAAGCTCTCATCTCCAAATCAGGCTAAGATACTGGGTTAGTACTTCAGCAGTAGATGGGGGTCGGGAGAGAAATGATTGAACCCATAAACAGTTACTACATGATTATAATGTACCCCGAAAGAATCTTGAAGGTGCTGTTTTGAATCATAGAGAAAATTAAAACTTCAAGGTTTTTTTTTTTTTTTTTTGAGACTAGGTCTTGCTATTTTTGCCCGTGGAACCGCAGACTCTCTTGCCCGGGGTACCACAGACTGTCAAGCAATCCCCAGCCTCAGCTTCCCAGGTAGCTGGGATGACAGGCGTGCACCACCACGCCCAGCTATTTTTTTTTGGAACTAGGTCTCGCTCCGGGCCCCAGGCGGGACTCGAACCGCGATCCCTAAGCCCCGGCTGCTTCATAGGCTGAAGCTTACAAGCACGAGCCACCGTGCCCAGCCTAAAACTTCAAGGTTTTAATGAGTGACTTCTGCCTGGAATTTCTAAGGTGTTTGAGTCTGTGGAACTCCATCTCAATGGTGCACCATTTAGAGAGTGGGGGGTAAAACCCAGGGCTGCAGGCAAGAACCAGTTATGTGATCACCAACAGATGACATGCCCCCTGCCCCCTACATCAGTTCCTTCCCTTGTAAGAAGCAAGTGGTGAGTTGACTGCAGTGACTGGCCCTACTTATCTGTGTGCATGTTCCTATGGAGCAGAAAGACAAACTGAAAACTACATTTCCCAGAATCCTCACAGAGTTCTGATTATACACTAGATGGTTCATGAGACTGGAGGGCAAAAGTGAACCAAGGCTGAACTTCGTGTTGCCATTTCTGTCACCAAGGCCTGACCAAGAACATAGAGAGCAGAACAGCAGCCATAGTCAGCATCCTTATATTGTATAGTTGAGGGTGCTAAAGAAAAGCAGCTAAGGGGGGCAATGCAGAGGAGGGCCCTGGGGGTCTTTCCAAACATATGGTGATGATACATCAAAAACACATGCAAACATGTTCCTTGCAGTCACTTACATGTTCTTAGCTGTCACTGTAAAGACTGACAACAGCCCCCCATGTTGACCCACAGGAACTCCACTTGAGTACATTGCCTTAACACATAGCTTTATAAAGAAATAAGAAGCATATTTCATATGCTGCTGTGGTGTCCAGGTGTATAGTTATGTGAGAAAAACAAAGAGGAGAAAGGTATAAAGTACCTCGAGAAAGGGAGACAGGTATACTTTAAGGATATTTCAGGTATTCTTGGAATAGTAAACAAAAAAAGTAGTAGTCAAAAGATCTTCCTTAAAAAAAATTATCTTTTATTATTGTAGAGAGAATTGACAATTCTGTCTATAATACAATCATATAGCTTGATGGTCATACCGCTGTATGTTTCATACAATCCTACAGCTGTATGTTTCAATCATACAGCTTGATGGTCTGATTTAGATATTCCATGAAATGATTAAATAACTCTTTTAATGTAAAAGTAGAGTGACTGAGATATGGTCCTCCTCAACTTTGGTAGTGACTCTAGAAATGGGTGGCAAGTGTGCCTGCCTCTATTTCTCCCATCCAGTTCCTACTAGAGAATGGGGAGGAACAGTGTCCAAGGAGGTTCTGGAGGGAGATGTGCACTTTCAAGTGTCCATAACTTCCAGCACCCACTAATCCAGACAAATTTTCCCCTTTAACCTTCTGCAGCTTACAGGTATTTTTGTCTCCATCTTACAGATCAGAGAGAAGAGCAGAGAAATTTAATAAGTTGATCAAATTTATAAAGTGCCAGAAACAGGACTTTGCACCAGCTTGTTTGGGCCCCACTCTGGCTGGGACCCCAACTGGAACCTTCAGGCAGTGGCCTTGTATGTAAGGTGATCCTCCTTAGGACCCAGGTTTCTTCCTTCATTCACGCATTGAGCCCAACCAGGGCCTCTCCCAGGCCCCCAGCTCCATCTGGTCTGGCCAGGGGAAGGAGTGTCTTTCAGCTACTAACTTTCAGTTTGATTGAAAATCAGCTGAAGTGTTTCAGAAATACTGAGGTTCAGTTCCTGACCCCAGAGATTCTGGCTTAAGAGGTCTGGGTTGCAGCCTAGCCAGGCACTTTGAGAAACTCCCTGATGTGGAGCCAAGTTTGAAAACCGCTACTCTAATCAACAATAAAAAGAAAGCAAGAAGAACACCAACACTTGGAAACTGAACAACTTGCTACCAAATGAAGAATGGGTAATTGAAGAAATTAAAGAAGAAATTAAAACTTCTTCGAAACAAACGAGAAGGACACAACATTCCAAAATGTCTGGGATGCGGCAAAAGCATATCTAAGAGGAAGGTTCATAGCAATACAGGCCCATATCAAAAACCAAGAAACTAACCAAAAAAACAACCTAATCTACCAACTCGAAAAATTAGAAAAAGAGCAACAAAAAAACCCAAAACCCAGCAGGAGACAAGAAATAACAAAAATAAAAGAAGAAATAAGTAACTTAAAGCCAAAAAAACTATCCAGAAGATCAACAAAACCAAAAGCTGTTTCTTTAAAAAAAAATAAAGTTGATAAGCCCCTTGCAAAGCTCACAAAGGAAAGAAGAGAGAAAATTCAAGTAAACAGAACCACAAATGAAAGAGGACAAATTACAACAGACACAAAAGAAATCCAAAGGATAATAAGAGATTACTATGAACAACTATATGGAAATAAATACAACCACCTGAATGAGATTCTTAAAAAGATACAACTCTACAAAATTAAACAAGGAAGATATAGAGAACTTATTATTATTATTATTATTATTATTATTATTATTATTATTATTTTTTTTTTTTTTGAGACTAGGTCTTGCTATTTTTGCCCATGGAACCCCAGGCTCCCGTTGCCCGGGGCACCACGGACTCAAGCAATCCCCAGCCTCAGCTTCCCAGGTAGCTGGGATTACAGGTGTGCGCCGCCACCACGTCCAGCTAGTTTTTTGGAACTAGGTCTCGCTACGGGCCCCAGGCAGGACTCAAACCGCAATTCCCAACCCCAGCCGCTTCATAGACTGAAGCTTACAGGCACGAGACACCGTGCCCCGCTTAGATATAGAGAACTTACATAAACCAATCACAGGCAGTGCAATTGAAGCAGTCACCAAAACTCTGCCTAAAAACATGAAAACCACTACTCTGAGCTCTCATGGGTCCACAACCGTCACCATCACCTGGAAGCTGTGGGAGATGAGAACTTCCGGTCCCTCCCCAAACCAGAAACACAAGAGGAAGGGTGTCAGGGGGAGTCGGTGCTGTGATTTTGCCAGCCTTTTCCATGATCCTGGTGCATCCTGAAGGCGGAGAACCACTGCTCCAAGGGACAAGCTCGAGCCTGGTCACCACGCATCAGTTGGCTTCCTCAGCGACTGAACTGCTCGGTTTATCAATATAAAATATGACACATGTGACAGTCACAGGGAAGGAGGCAGCCTAGGCTTTCCCCCCAAGAACAAGACCTTGCGAGGATGTGTTTACGTGCGATTTGGAATCAACTGGAAATCCCTGTCGCTTCTGAGAAAGAGCAGCATTATTGGCAGATGAAGATGTTTCTCAGCAACTGTTACCCAGAGCTGCCAAAGGAGAGTCGAGGGTCAACAGGGAATAAGCACAGTCACCGGGCTGGAGGCTGGATGGCCAGGTGAACATCCTAGGGCCCCCCTGCCAGGGGCGCCCCTCTCCAGCGATGCATTCATTTCCTAGAGCTGCCATAACGAACCACCACAAACGTCATGACTTAAAACAACAGACATCTATTCTTTCACAGTTCCGGAAGCCTGTGTCGAAATCCAAGTATTGGTGGGCTGGCCCCTTCTCTGAGTCCTGAGAACATCTGCTCCTGCCTCTCTCTTGGCAGCTGCTGGCAATGTCTGGCTTGTAGAAACTGGTTGATTTCTGCCTCTGTCTACACAAGGCCTTCCCCTCTGGGTCTCCAATCTCCCTCTCCTCTCTTATGAGGACACCCTCATCCAGAATGATCTCATCTCAAGGTCCTTCCCTTAATCATATCTGCAAAGATTTTTTTTTTTTCCCAAATAAGGTCACATTCAAAGGTGCTGGAGGTTAGGACTTGGGTGTCTCTTTTTGGGGTCTGCAATCCAGTCCACGCAGACGGGAAACAAATTTCTCTTTTTTACCAGGGTTTCCTCTATGCTGATTCTGGGCAGAAGGATGATCTAAGGTCACTGTATTTTCCTCAGGGTAAATACCAGGGGCTTAATTGCCATCTTCACAGAGCTTTGTATTACACTCTATGCTTTCATGTGTGCTGATTTAAGTCTTCTCCAAAAGCTGAGCTACCTCTGTGCTGTTGCATAAAGGGGGAAACTGAGGGAGGCAGGTGACTTGCCCAAGCTCACAGAATAGCAAAGTGTAGGCCATGGGCTTGAACCCAGTCCTCCCACTCTAACTTTATATGAAATCTAAATCATTTAACAAGGGTGCTACACCTAAAATACCTTCTCATGAATAGCAAATTAGTGCAAACTTTTTGCAGGATAATATGAAAATAGGAATTAAATTTAAATGTGCTACCCCTGATGTCTTCAAGAAAGTGAGGGTCTAGCCTGAGACTGTTACTAGGTGAATGGTGTCACCCCTTTTAATTCAGTCAATGAGAGTTCTTCGCCTGCATGCAAGCAGTTGCCCAGAGACCAAACTTTGGTGCAAAGGGTCAACACTGAGGTTTAGTTACAAACAGGAAACACAAACCAAAAGAACCCAATAGTCCACAACCTTCACAAATGTCCCAAACAGAAAAGAACCCCACTTCTGCTCCTTGGGCAGCTGTGTGGGTTTTACCTCAGTCTTACTGCAGTTCAGTCAGAAACTGTCAGTTCACATCCTTGTTTTCTTGCCCTCAGTCACTTAGTGAATTCCACAACTCTCTGTCTGTCTGTCTGTGTCCAGGCAGCTCAGCTTTCTGTCATGAACACCTCTTCTCAGCTTGCATCCAGCTCCCGACCTTCGAAGATTGGAATGCTGGGGCCCACAGAAGATTCAAGACTCAACAGCTCCTGGGGCCTTTCTTTCCAAAGCAAAACTATCAGCTCCTGCTCCAGATACCTAATGCCAGATCAACTATCCTCTCAAAGACAGTTCAGATCTCCTTCAGAAGCTAGTTCTGACCTCCTTCCTACAATGCTCAAACAGAGCTCTCCCAGAAGCTCTATCTGATCTCAAAATTCTCTCTTCTTCCTCTCTCTCCCCCAAAAAGATCCAATTTTCAATCCAATTCAATCTTCTCCTCCTGTCCTTGCACCTTTCTCTTTTATCCCCTTTTCCTTGCTCTCCCTCCCATTATGAATCCTGGAGATGGGATTATCAGGCACACTTTGGCTTGGTCCATCTATGATTCCCCACCTGGGCCTTGGAACACTAGTGCAGGGAGTTAAATTAGCATAATAATATTGACCAAGCCCTACTTAAGGTCCAAAGCAAAAGATCATCAGCCGTACCTGCCCTGGTCAAGTTTATGGTTCCTTATTTGAACCTTGGAACAAATTTAACTCCTTGGAACAACAGGAGTTAAATTAGATTGTATTGACCAAGCCCTACTTAAGATTTACAATGTGGAGGTAAAAGAAGGAAGTGACCTTCTGTCTCCCAGCTTCATGTCATTTTGACCTCTGTGTCCTCCAGATACATATAATGGTGATGCCTAAGCTCTACTAACAAATAATACTGCCCAATAATACTGCCCATCTTGGGGTCCCAGCTTCAAGACCAGTGCTGTCATCAAGACATAACATCAACTTGGCCAGCTTATCATCAGGGGCACGTGGGAGATGTTCTGGTCACTTCTTTCTCTCAATGTCTTGTGACCACATTCAGCTCCAGTTCCACAAGCAGAAACGTGTGTGTGCCAGGTACCTTCGCCTCCGGGAGAAACTCAGTAAATGTGAACAGAATGATTTTGTTTATTTTTGGTCCCAGCTCAGCCTGTTTGATATGCACAAGAAACTTGTTTGATATGCACAATTTAATAAAATACACCTCTTCTTGGGATTCAACAATCCTGGGGTCTACAGACACACTTAGATGTACAATAAAGCTAAAAGTAGGAGGTTCTGATCCCAATATCCTTACCCTTGTCAGCTCAAAAGGGAATGAAAACCTGTAGCAGGCACAGCCAGGAAGGAGACTGGGCTGGGGATGTCACCTTTAGGTCGGTCCCTGATTTTTTCACAGATTACAAGTGACCAGTCAGTGCTGATGTCAGCTTCATCTTTCAGGTATCCCTCACTGCCACCTCAGCCACTGGTGTGGACTGCACCCCTGCCTCCTGCTCAAGACCCTGTCTTCCATTGCCACCCAACATGGCTAGTCCACTGTCACTTCACACTCCACATTTCACAACTCAACCATATCTGTTGCATCTGAAGAGTTCTCCTTCCTAACTTTTTCTCTGTTTAATGGCACATCAGAAAAGCAAAGGTCACTCTTCTTCCCCTTTCTTCTACCTGCAATCTCTCACAGAGAGGAGGAGAGGAGGAAGGGAATAATAATAGTTGTGTGTGTGCACACACACACACCAGGCTGAGACCACATGCCCTATGCCAAGTCACCGATATTTTTAGTCATCCAGTGAGGTGAGGACAGTATCACCGTGCTAGTTTTACAGGTGAACAGGAAGGTTCAGAGTCACCCAGGACTTCAGGGCACGCAGCGATAAGGTAGAGACCAGAGTTAGTCTACACTTTGCAATTCGTTGTAATTTCCAGTCTGATTCATTCATCCTTTGGTGACTCCAGATGCGCTTCTTCTCTTCTGCCTTTGCTAGCCCTCTCTATTGCAGACCTTCACCAGCTCCTTCTGAATTGCTGGAACCGCTCCTCGATTATTCTAGCTACTCTTTTCTGCTCCAATTTGCCTGTGTCCAACTGCTTAAATTGCTTTTTATTTATTTGCTTGTTTAATTTTTGTGGGACAAAACAAGTTACAGCTAGGTATACATATTACAATACCATAATTACAAAATTAGAAACCATGCAAAATAATATATTTACTCATTTTTTAATTAAAAATTTTTTATTTTGCATATATATGTGTATTATGTTATATATATATATTACATTATTGTGTACCCCGGGATTTTCCCATTTCCCTAACACCTGTGCTTTGTATTTCTTTAGTCTCCACAGCACCTGGCTTCAGGGCTCGACCAGGGAGATGCTCAGCACATTTTGCTAACAGTCTCAGATGGGTCTGGCTCAGCAGGAAGTTTATTTTCTGGCATCTAAATGCCATTTCTCATTTGGCTATCTGTCATCTGCTGGTTTGTGCCTTGAGAGAATGTAGAAAAATCACACCAGAGATAGAGGAGGTTAATAATGCGATTAACTTGTTTCCATGTATAGCAATGAAGTGTAAGGACAGACTTAACGTGGGTAGTTTACAGCTAATCTGCAACACATACCAGGTCAATAACCCTGCAGTGGGTAATCAATCTAGTTTCTCGACCATCATGTCACTTGAGGTGAGGATTGAAAGTTGCAGAACGTTCATTATCTACACCTCAAAGCCTCCAGCCTAGGTGGTAGTTTAGATGCCACCAGTCAAAGGAATTGATGAATTCAGATGACTTGTGTGAAGAAAATTTAGAAACTTCAGCTTTAACTAGATCCTGGAATGCATATCTTAACAGGCACATTACAGAAGGGAAGGGAGATTTTATAGAGATGAGTTCTATGTGTTTATCTGACATACTTGGGAAAATGCACAAGTTTGGATCTCAGAAAATCTCTTTACTAACCTGGGTTTAGATCAGAAGAGCATGGCGTGTGGAGGTTCCAATGGAAAATGATAAATATCCTACCCAAGTGACCGTTTGCCAGGGGCCAGATGTAAAAACCACACTGATTCTTCTCCTTTGTGATATGAGTGTCACCACCAGGTTTCTACCCACTCCCCACTAAGTCACTCAAGATATTTTGAAGAATGTACCCCTTCTCTTACAGTTGTCCATCTCCATCTAACTTACCTGTCATACTATACAACAAAGCTGTATTTTATATGAAAATCTAAGTCATTTAGCAAGGGTGCTGGCCCTAAAATATCTTCTCATTGGTGCAAATTTTTTTGCAGGATAACTTGAAAATAGTGATTAAATTTAAAATACAAGTGTCCTTTGACCAAACAGTTCTATTTGTAGGGTTGCCATTGTATTGTTACCCATGGGTAACAATAACAGCAAAATCAGGCCAGAACAAAAATACTCATGTGTGTTTATTCAGTGTTGTTCATGAAAGCACAAGACTAGACACGATTAAAATGTTATTTAATAGATGATGGTTAAATAAATTCCAATACAAACAATGAGATTCTATGAAATTACAAGGAAGGATGGGGTAAATCTTTATGTGATAATATTGAATAGGGAATGTGTTATATGTCAAATGGTAAAACAAAGACACAGAGGAGTGGATATAGCATATCAGTGTCTAGTTACTTTCTAGTGTATCAAAGGGATATCAAAGTCTTCATTTATTTGAACTAAGTTACTAGTGCTGTGTCTCCATGTACATGCTTGCTACTGAATTTGCTGGAGAGTTCTGAAGAGTCATTATATCATTTAACCTGGTCTAAGAAGAAATGGTGGCATAAACTCTGAATCAAAATGAAGAGAAAAGGTGTTTTACTATAATCTCAGGAAAATGAAAATAAATTCACTGCTTTTGTGTCCCTTGTTATCCTCTTCCTTGAATCTGCCCCGTAAGGTGGCTTTGGTGAATTCTCAGTGGTGAGTTCATGTAAGTGTCCTTTTAAAAAATCTACCACACCCAGCTTTAAGAGCACTACTGGGTCCTGATTTTCATCCCCCAGCATAAAGTAAGGGTGGGAACTGGAGAAGATAAAATGAAATATCCCACCTATGTTTCCAGGGAATTTTCAGACCAACAGTACTGCAGGGGCAGCCAGATGAGGGTGTGAGGGGTCATGAACACTCACCTCTAACACACTTAACCTTGGGATAGTAATGTAAGAAGAAAAACAAACAAACAAACATGAGGTATGCCTCAATAGTTGCCCAGAGTTTTGCATTCCTGCCTGACTGACTTGCTCAAGAAGGCAGAAGATGGTGAATAAAATCAAGTCTCTGAAATCAGATTCTGAGATTCCACCCCAGGATACTATTTATTAGCCATTTGACCTTGAATAAGTTATTCTGATTTTAGTGTTCTCATCTGTAAAATGAGGATAATTCTATCATCTGTCTCCTAAGGTTGTCACGAAGATTAAAATAGTAAATACAGGTAAAACCATACTAGTATTTTTTATCAATGCGACTACATCCTTAGAGGCTACTTTATTTCAGGAGAAGTCACCTTTCTTCATAGTAAATATTAAAAGCTTTAAATGCCTCACTGCCCCTCCCCCTCCAGAAATTCCCTGAGGTCATAAATTAAAATAACAGACTTGATCTTTGTCTCCTAAATTCAACAGATCTTTCTTGAGCAATGTGTCTACTGCAATGCAATTAATGTAAACTATTCATTTTATCTCAAAATCATTTTGGAATCCCACAGTCATTAACTTCATAACCAGACTTGCTTTTGTACTTAATTATTAGTTCTTCTCAGGAGTCGAAAATGCAGTACTTACATTTATTTGCAAAAAGTTTAGTGCCCTCATGGTGATGCTGGTGGAACTGCTGTCTAAAAGGACCCACACAGGACTGGGACTGAAGTTTTCAGAAGGTCCACCGGTGCTGCAGAAACAAGACACCATCTCTAGGCTAAATAAAGCAAGGCAGATTCCCTTTGGTAGATGGAACATGGGATTCCAGAAAAGGCGGTAGTTGTGAGATCTTGAGCAAGCCCTGACTTGTCTAGATGCAATTTTCATCATCCCTAAAACAAAGGGATTAAATGAAATGGTCAGGGGTGCTTTCCAGTACAAAAAACCTCAATAGATATGAAAACGCTATCTCAGGAAGTTTGGGTTTCTTTTCGTTTTACTGCATTATAACACTTCTCTCAGACCCCAGTGTCACCACAGCACACCCAACACATAGGCAGTGAAATAATAATTACAGCTCCCACTTATTCAGTGCTAAGTGCTGAGAGTTTCATATACATTATACATCATTGCACTTAATGCTCACAATAAATCTTTGAAGTAGCTATTAACTTTTCAGATACCCAGAGAAGCCAAGGCAGTGGTCAAAAAAGGAGTCCAGATTCTTCTGGCTGGATTGGATTACTAAAGCTCCTGACAGCTCTACAAAATTCTGTAAATCGAGATTCATTGTATTTTCAAGCCTTTCAAGTAAGCAACTTTTGAGGTAGGGGGGTCCTGGACCTGGGTGATTCCCATGGGCTTCCTCTGGGTGTACAAGGTGTGAAATTGCCACTATCAACCTTGGATTTTTACCTCTCGAATTTGTCTTGCTTTCACCAGACTGATTTAATAAAGTGACACCCAGGGAATTCTCCTAGTGCCCCTGAGAACCTCCAGGGCAATCAGAGACTATATATTTGATTCTAAGCTGCCTCCCTTTCTCAGAGTCAGTAGCCAGTTTCACTCAAGAGAGAGATTCAGAACTCCCCCCTCTTGTGGGTTTTCAGCTTACATCAGCCTCTGGGGCAAGGCTGAATCAAAGCCCTGAGGGATGTGACCTCACTTTCAGTGTCTGGTGTTAAAGCACACATTTAACTCTCTGATTCTACAGCAGCTGCATATTTTCTAAGTATCTTCCACCCCTGTCTTCAGCATCTCTGCATCCCCCATCCCTCTCACTCACCCCTGCCCATGTGTGCAGGCACATCCACACTCAGCTTCCCATTCACTTTCTGTCTCTTTGAAGATATTTCATAGTTGAGAATAAACACATCAGAATGAAGACTGTTCCCTGTGACAAGACAGCTGTACAAAAGAAGGGAAAGCCAGGCTTTTTAACAGCTCAGTCATTAAGGAGTATCTTTGGAACCATTCTCCTCTTTACAGGGCTAAGGGCTGCAATAAATAGAACTCATCAGACTCAGACATTCTCAGAATAAGAAACGCACACATTTATTATGAGCAGCTGCATTCGTCTCAGTGTCTGGTGGGGTGTGGAGCACCCAGTGTCTGGTGGGGTGTGGTATTCACTCACTGCTCTGGAAATGGCTGACACCAGAGCATGGGACAGAGCAAGTCCCTAGCGCTGTGCGCCATGTCCACTGGGCAACGGCGTCCACCCTGCTTGGCCAGCCTCTCCTGGGGACTGGGTGCACAGGGCCTCCTGGCCACAATGCTTGCTGCTTGGGGTGCTATCCAGGGATCTTTGCCCACTCCAGGTTCCCCCTTAGGGCTCCAGCCTCTCAGAGGTGGGGCGGAACTGGTGGGAGAACTCGCGGAGAAGGTCTTTGAAAAACTCAATGGTGAGAAAGAAGTCCATGGGCTGGAGAGAAGGAGCCAGGACCACCCCATGTGCAGTCTGCAGCCCCTTCCTGACCCCTTCACCCTCAGGGATGATAATTCTTCCCACCCTGAAAGGAAGGCTCCACTTCTGGCTGCACCTTCACTCTCCAGGGGGCCTTCCCTGTGGCTGGTGTTTAGCAAATAGAAACAGAGAAAACCCAGTTAAGGTTGAATTTCAGGTAACACTTTTCTGTATGAAATATAGCCCAAACCCTGCATGAGAGCATACCTACAAAAAAGGATTCTTTCATTATTTTGCTGAACATAAACTAGAACTAGATGTCATGTATGTATGTGGCAACCATACCTTCCCTTTCTGCAGCCTACTCTCTGCTGGGTATCCCCTGGACTGTTGGTTCTAAATATATAATTTCTAGTAGAAATCTGTCCAGTTCTGATTCATCTGCACTCCTGGTTAAAAAAAAAAAAAAAAAAGGCACATGGAAGTGATATATAAATGGAGAGGTAACCCACCGATGCTCTTCACTGCTATTTTGAAAAGAAGAGTCACTCCTGAACATGAATGGTGTGATCAAACGCTTGGTTTTTGCAACCAAACCTAACATTTTTCTCTCTCAGCTAGGCTGGTTGTGCTCGCCACAACCTGAAGTGTGAGCAGAGTCCGCAAAAACCACACTACACACCTTTAATTTTCATTTGAATTTGCAATTTCATCCCCAAGTTGATTTACACTGTTCCCTTAGAAAATACTAAGCCACCAAAAAGGACAATGAGAAGCTTCTGGAAACTGTGTGAAGACTTGACGTAAAATACATGATTCATTTTTCACAGCTCTGATGGTGTAACTCCCTTCTCTCGAAAAGGAAACCTTCACCAGCACATTTCTTCCCTCCCTTCCTTCCCTTCCATTCCTCAAAGTTTGAGAGATTTTTTGCTGTGGAGAAAGAAAGTAATCTCTAAATCATGTTAAAGAGCTCACCTTTCTTTTTTTTGGGGGGGTGAGGGGGGCATTACCAGTTCTGAGCAGGCCTGCTCATTTATATAACAAAAGCCTTGAATTCAAAGTAAACAATGTCATTTTGAACTGAGTCTTCTTTTCTGAGGTGGGGCCAAGTTAGCAAGAGTGGTCATGATTTGCTTTTTGTGTTTCATTTTCCTCTACCCAAACCTGTGCCCTGGCACCCACCTGATGAACGAGCTGGACTGACTGTGAGGCAGGAGAGAGATGACTGGGCTCTGGTCTCTTCCTGGTCACTTTCAAGTCATGTAACCTTGAATCTCTGAGTCTCCATAAGAAAAATAATATCTGGCCTTCCTGGAGCAATGGGTTGTTTGTAAGGATCAAATACATGAAATAAATTAATGTAAGTGAGAGATCTTTTAAAATCTTGGCAAGCAATATAATTACAAGGTGTTTAGTTTTTATTAGAGTCTTTCCTTTGACATGCTTCAGATAATCAGGCCAGTCAAATTTTCTTATAGTATCATGATTTGCATTGGTTACTAGGTGAGAGTTTTTACTTGGTGACCCTAACAAGCTCACCTATTAATCATAATGATTTTAATATTTCCACAAAGCTGTTACTTTATGATTTCTGTTTTATAGTTTCAACACTGAAAAGGGCTGATTTTTGCCCCTTCACTTAGGCACAGACCAGAATTTAAGGTACACAGGCAGACAGAACAGATATCATCATATTCCTCCCATTTCATCCCATATTAGAGATGGAGAAACAAATTCATACTCAAGTATCTGCCAACGACTCACAGTCAACAGTAGAGTCAGGAAACCATCCTTTCCTCCGACCTCTATGCAGTCAGGGAAGTTTACAGAAAATGGTGCTGAGGTAAATGTGCTATCACAGAGGGACCGGGTGACCTGATGGAAAATGGTGTCCAACGGCTACTCTCATCATCACAACCAATACTTGGCATTGATTGTGAAGGTGGCAGCAAAACTCCCTGGGAATCACGGGCAAATCTTTAGAGCTGAGAATTCTACCACTGAATCATTCAAGCCCCCATTTGTGGGCAAATTTTGGAAACCTGTGATTGGAGAAATATTTCTGGGGGAAGATTCACAAACTGGAGTCATTCCTGATTAGAGGAGCCTGACCAGACCAGATTCCCGGGCTCTCTCTTTTAGTTCCACTGTCCTTGCCTGGATTCTCTTGGAAAGATGGCAAATAATACCATTCTTCTTGCTTCAGGATAATAGTTACCTTTTTTCAAGGTTGTCTGGAAAGTTAAGCCTGTGCTTTTGAGACACTGGTAAGATAAAGTCAATTATTCCTCCAGTCTTTTATCAAGTAATCAATCACAACCCTGCTTACAGTCTTCTTCCACCCTTCCTTACACACACACACACACACCATTATATACTGCTCACATTTCACACCTCTGGGCAGAGATCTTTATCTAAAGGCAAAGTTCAGAATTGCTCAGGGGCAGTGTCAGCTTGGGTCTTACTTAGCAGCTCTGATCCCATTAAATAGTATAAAATGAGGCAGCACTTACTTCAATTTTGACAGTTGCAATTTCATTCATATACACCCCAACATTAAATGTTTCCTATTCTCCAACTACTGCAGCCAATCATCTGTCAACCATGAAAGTGATATTGGGTGACAAAACAGGCAAAACAGGTGCATAACCAAACTGACAAAGGTGAGCAGTTGGCCTTTTAAAGTCAGCCACACACCAGGTTCTTCCCAGCTTGCACATGCAGTAGCAAGACCATGTAAACTTTAAGAGGGAGGCAAAAATAAATTTACATATTAAAAGACAAATTAGACAAGAGTCACTGATTAATTACCCTTTGGTAATCTTACCACATAGTCCAGTCTTTAGTCCAAAGAGCACATGGCTGCAGCAGCCATGTGCATCCACAAAATGGCAGCTGCCCCACCTCAAGCTGGATGAAGGAGCCAAGATGGTGTCTCCAACCCTTCTTCAAAGACACAGCTCCACTCACTCCAAGCCAAATAAAGCCAAGATAGTGTTGTCAATCCTTCTCCGGAAGCAGGAGATTCAAATCCAACAAGGAAAATCAGGATGACACCATTAATTCTTCCCCAAAAGGTACAGCTCTGGCATTTTTTCAGCTGCAACTCCAAAGTGGCCCAGGATCAGCAAAACTCACTCAATATAGCAACACAGGAAGCACTTCAGACGACTCACGTTAAAAACGGCAACACAGCAAACTCTCTTCAGTTCTCCAAAAGACTTCCAAGCTTTGCAGTTTCAAAATTAAATAAAGTTTTCAAGTACCACGTTTCCAAAACAGCTCACACAGGTCACAAATTTCTCCAACTTGCTTCTCCGGGCTCCTCACTAGCCCAGGCTGGGGATAGAAACCCACAGTTTGGCTTCCTTGTCTGCCCTGCTGCCCTACATGGCAGTAGTAGCTCTGAGGCCTCCAGCCTTCCTGGACCTCTGCTCTCCTCCCTCCTTCTTGGTTCTGTGTTTTCTCTCCTTTCCATGTGTTTTTCTCCATCCCCTCCCTAAGCTCTTCATCCTCTTTTCTAGCAAGAATACTTAACTTCCCTTCTTCAGGTCTCCACCCACCAGTGAACAATAGTTGTTATTTTAATGCAGCACCACCAGTACTGAGGGCCACACCCCCCTAACAAAAGTGGCTTTTCAAATAATATACAGTTCTGTTGCAGGAACAGTGAGTGGTTATCTTATGTCTTTTCACAAATTAACCCTTCTGAGAGGCAGGGATCATTCTGGAAACTTTTGAAATTCATTCATTCGTTCATTCATTCATTCAGGGGCTTGCTATTTTTGCCCGTGGAACTGTAGGCTCATGTGGCCTGTGGTATCACGGACTCAAGCAATCCCCAGCCTCAGCTTCCCAGGTAGATGGTATTACAGGCATGTGCCACCATGCCCAACTATTTTTTGGGAACTAGGTCTCACTATGTTGCTCCAGGTGGGACTTGAACTGCAATCCCCAGTCCCAGCTATGATTCCATAGGCTGTTGCTT
>PVHY01026593.1:0-17135 GCA_004024945.1 Uropsilus gracilis
TTTTTTTTTTTTTTTTTTTTTTTTTTTTTTTTTTTTTGGTGGTGCTGGAAGATCAGATAAACGGAACCTTTGAAAACTGATTATTTTTCTCCTCTGTGACTTTTAAAGAAGAAGAAGAAAAGAAAATAGAGGAGTGCAAGACAAGCGAGAGGATTTTAAATTTTCCTGGAGAACTTTGAGGATCCAGAAAGAAGGTAAGTCATGGGACTACTAAAGATCCGAGTCCTTATTTGCTTGCGATGTTTGTGTCTTCCTGTTTGTTTTTGGAAATTCATATGCAGTTGAGAAGCGCATTTAGAGAGATTGTAATGCTCAGAAGAACTCAGTGTGTGGCATTTGGGGGCTATTTTCATGCCAAGGAGATTATTTCCATTTGTGTAACCTTCCCCCATCCTTCCTCCCATTTTTATAACACTTATCTAGTAAATTCTGCATTCATGAAATAAGGGAGAAAATATCGTTTCAGTCTTATCCCCTTCTCCCTCCTTGGAAATAGTCTTACATGTCTATCTCTTCTGTAGGTATATATTACAAGAGCTACTGGTACATGTTTTGAGTTACAGGCAAAAGTATGTTTGTTCAGCGTCTGTTTCTGAGGGTGAGGGTGGGGGGCATAATACACACTTTCATGATAACTTAGTGTTAGACTTTTATTTTTCCCCTTAGCACTTTTTTTTTTCTTGAATAGTTAAGTCTGCCCTGGAGAGTAGCGAATCTGTGGAATATAGAAAAACTGCTCCAACACCTATTCGTTTGAACAAATGAGAACAAAGTGGAAATTGTTTAGTATTTTGAACCTCTCTTTTTTGCCCTATTCTCTTGCTATAACATCTCATTAACCTTTTTGAATGCAGTGTCCCCTGACTAAGACTAGTGTCATTTTGGAACATCCCCTTCCTCTACGTAATGCCCACAGAGGGGAGTGGGATTGCAACTTGATGCTAATTGTCTACTCTTGGCTGCTAAAACAGCAGACGGCATCAGAAATGCAGGTGACTTTCATCAAACATCTTGCCTAACTCAGTCCTCTTAGTATTTTTGTTTCTACTGCTTGGCTATGCCCCCCCCCCCTTTCCTTTAAAGTGAAATGCAGGTAATATTTTACCTGCTAATTATCCTGAGGTTATTTAAGTAAAGCAAAATACAATTTCATTGCTTTGTGATAGCATCAGTGTTCCTATATCTGTGAGTATTTTTATCTTTGCATTGGCATCTCTTAGCTGCACCCAAGAAGTGGGGATCCATTGTAAATATATTTCTAAAATGATGAGATCCCAAGTGAAAGCAATCGAGCTTTGGTTTTCTTTAGTCAGTGCATGTGAATGTTTTCTCCTTAGAGGAGTGGTGATATTTCATGGAATGTTAGCCAACTTGAACAGTGACTGTGGACATATTCATAGAAGAGATGACAGGCATTTTAACTAGGCAGAGAAAAGCATACTGAGATTTTTCTCTCCATGTATGGATGTTTTGTATAGATAGAGAGAAGGTAGCAATTGTAACCTAAGAGATTTATTCAGAGACCATTGACTGGGGCAGGGATTTATGAGACCATCCAAGTTGAGAGCTGCCAGCTAGTATACTTAAAACATTAAAACTATTTCTTGCCTTTCAGAAGGTTCTCTTAAAAATCCTGAATTAAAAAAGAAAAGAAAAGAAAAGAAAAGAAACTTAAAGATGATATTATACTCAGGTATAACCACGGGCTGCCTATCCCATTTATGTGATATTATTGTATAATGATTTTAGGAAGGCAGCTGCCAAAATGTCCCCCTCTCACCCCCATCCCCATCCTATAAATGGTACTGATACTTAGTCTACCTAGGGCTCTTGGGAAAGCTGTCATGGGGAAACTCTCCTGTCAGTGTTATTTATGATTTATCTCTTTAGTCAACTATTTCTGCTCAGGATATTTTCATGTGTTACTCATAGATTTCAGTTACATTTCCCTATTAATAAAGGAACTTTTTTTTTCATTTTTAAATGACTTAGATTTAAGAAAACCCCCAAATAAAAATTTACTTTCTTCATAGAGATAGCAACCTGGGACCCCGGAAACCTACAAGCAAGGGTAATAGGAAGCACAAACTTGACTTGTGTAAGAGCAGTGTCCTGATTCATCTAGAGCAGATTGGTACTGTTGGGGGTTCCCCAGATTGGGCCTGGACAATCCTTAGCCTTAGGCTGATCAGCTCTTATTGACAGGCAGCTTTTTATGACCAGCCACCAAGTGCAAAGCACAATATCTTATGTTATCTATTTCGTGTGAGAGCTTTTCTGAAGCTCAAGAACCCTTTGAAAAATGCCATTCTAGAAGTTGGAAAATAAGTGCCTCTTTTTGTTGAGCCTATTTCATTTTCACTGTTCCTTCTCCCATTCCCATTCTCCCCCATGTGTATATATTAAGACTTGTGGTCTTGGAAAAAATTAATTGCGTAGATTATGCTCATCATCCTCTTTACAACAATAGTAAGGATACCATCTTGGCTTTTGTGCATTTAATAATGGTAATGAGTGAATCTTCTAGTGATAGCAACACTTTCATTAGCACTTATTTTAGACTAAGAATAGAAGTGGGGTAGTAGCCAGCTCAGGGTTTTCTGATTATAGCTTGTGCAATGCAGAAAGCATCTCTTTGGCATCTCAAGGTTCCTGATGGTGTTTGAGAGACTGTAACTTTGCATCTTTATGATCAGTTTTCCATCAGAATTGGCTACTGACCTATGTCTGTCTTTTGTCTTTTCTGACTTTATTTTGGAGTGTTCAACAGAGTTGGTGTCCTTGCTTGGCAAGGCCAGAAAAGAAATGAGAAATGAGAAAGGAGGGAGGGAGCTTCCCATTTCAGTAGAAGTAACAAGTCAGAGTTAACAAAGACAAAGCTGAAGTTTCCCAGATGAGATATATGCAGGGTTAAGTTTTTAAAACTGGACCCCTGAAGGGTTACCTTGAATTTCTCCAGGAAGAATAAAAGAAGTTCCAGTTCCTTCTCTATTTACCCCCCTTTATTTGGCCAGCCTTTCTGTGGGTCTTTGCTCAAGAGAGTCAACCAGGCTCAACATTCTCCAGAGTGTTTATGTTTTTAAGACCCAGGGCACTTAACACATGAATGGCTCTTTCCTTCTGTAACAAACAGAGCTGACAGCTGGAAAGTCAGCCACTGAGAATCTTTAAAGAAAGCCAGAAAGATCGCCCAGTAAGTTGAAGAGCAAAAAAAGAACTCTTGGAACTCTGGCCCTGGAGGTGGGTGAGGGCTAGGCTGAACTTGAAGTTTTGATTGCTGAGTCATTACAACAGCCTGGAGCTGCTTGTTAACTCAAGAACTGAGGCTGACATTGGGTCTCATGCTAATTGGCTGGAGCATCAGCCTTCAGCAGAAAATGCAGACCTTGGAGATAAAGGGGATGTACTCTCTGATACAGATGCCTATGTGTGTGTGTTCTCACTGCTATTCCCCATCACTTATAAACAAGTTCTTGCCCAACAAATTACAGAAGATGTATTAATTGGTGTGTGACTAGAAAAGAGACTCTACAATTGACTAAATCAATTTATTCACTTACCTGTATTGCCATCTGGGATCTCTTAGCTGTTACAACTAAAATGGTGATGGGAGGGGTGGGTAGGGAGATGAGAATGGGATTGGAATCAGAAGAAGGGGAATCCTGAATTAAGAATTAGAAGGCATTAGTCCAACACTGATAGTGATGTGTCATTGTCAGTGAATCTCAGAACCTGGATCTCCTCTTATATTTTGGAAATAAATATTTTAACTCATTTTGTATTGTCATGAGAATTATGATGAAATGTTACAGGATAAAGTTATAATAGACAATGCTGTATAAATGTAAGGTGCTATAGTAATGGTGATTTTATATATAGTCAAAATTATACAAAATGGTTCATTCAGTGAGATTTCAAGTTATTTGATTAAGATGAGCTGATCTTACTTTTATGATGCGGGATTAACATTTAACATGTGACAAGCTGGAAGTTTTCACATATGTATTGATTATCAACCTTCTAAGTTATTTCTGTGGTGCATTCTTATTAACTCATCTGTGTTTGCATGTCTGTTTGTGCCCCGGTGCATATGTCCTGCAAGATGTATAATTTTAGATTTGTGGAAAATAGAAAATGTGTATATACTTCAAAATATTGTCATTGGGGATCAAGGATAGACAAGAATGGCTAGGCCATGTTAAATTTCTCTGTGGGAATGGTCAGATCATTATTAGAATTTGAGTTAAACTTGAAAGTTGTATCAATAGGATATTGACTTATAATAATAGCTGAGGTCATGATGATGGTCACACAGAGTTACATTTGAGAGACGATGATGATGATACAAGAGTATGTGGTAGTGATAAGCACTGGTTTTTAATCTGGACAAGCACTTGTTTTTAATCTGGACAGATTCAGGATCAATCAGACACCTAAACTCTTTGGAGCCTCAACTCCCTGATCTATAAAAAGGGGACAATCAGTCATTCAAAGGCTATCTATCATGTATGGATAAATGATTATATAGTACTTGGTAAAATTCTTGACACAAAAGTAGAATTTTTTGTAACTGATGCACATTTTCTCTCTTTTCTTCATCTGATTTAAGGGTTAGTAAGGGCATCCTAATCCATTGCATTTATGTAACTTGGGCAGGTGGGAAAATGCCCCAAATTTAATCTGGAAGTTAAATAAACCTAAAGAGAAAACTGTACTTTTGTAAATTAGCTCATTTGACCTACTGTGATTTCTTCAGATCCTTTCTCATAGCCACCCAAATGCCCTTTCCATATGTCAACTCACTTATGCTTACAACTTCCAAAATGACACTGAATGTAAGTAGTGGGAATCATGTGCACCCATTCATACATAGTTAGAAAAACATAATTCAGATGTCAGCAAGTGGTGTTAACATTACTCTTTATCTAAGATTTCATTTTGTTTCCAGTCAATAAAAAGATGCATATTTATCAAATACCTATCAGGAACAAGCACACATCACTGCTATGGGAAAATAGCAGGACCCTTCTCTGCTCATGTCTCTTTGCTGCAATTTCTGCCTTTGGATGGGGCATGCTGCAGGTTTTCAACTCGTCCCCCAGAATTTGCACTGTGGAGTTGAACAGAATTAAGATTTATGTGAAAGAGGTTGACCTATCAGGAGCTGTGTCATTGTGCATGACCTTTATTTAGTTCAAGAACATATTGCAAAAGATGTGAAAAATCCTTGTTCCTATTAATGTAGCAGAGCTGAGCCGTCAGTTGTGAGTCCATCCTGCTTTGCTAACTCTGCATGCCTGGTACCACTTGACCCAGGTATTTCTGTTCTGCAATGTCAGCCTTTCCCTGTGCACAAAGGGAGCAGGGTTTTGTCCTTCAGATCGTGGGTTCTCTATCCTGATAATGAATGAATTTTATCCTATGACTTGCTCAGGAGGAAGATAATATCCACATACCCTGCATTTAAGGTACTATTCCTTAAAATCCAAACGAACTAAGAAAGACAATAGGGCCATTAGCTGGTCAAAATGATAAATAAGCAAGTAGACTGATTTCCCCCACAACCTCAGATTTTGGGATATGCAGAAACACTGTACTGAACTAAGAAAAGCCCATGTGTAGTATATAATACAGATCATGATGCCAGCACACACACAGATTATCTCCTAAATTGTAATTCATTCTTTTGTATAGTCAATAACTATGCTCCATGTACCAGGGACTGTGCTAAGTAGGTTAGGTTACTTACTCATCCTTCTGAAAAAAAAAAAAAATGGCAGGATAATTATATCATCCCCATACTATAGATCAGGCAAAAAGGGATTTATTCTTTTGTCCCAAATTCTGACTCACTTCAAAGCTCATGCATAGTTTTCTATACTAGATTTGTTTTTTTTTTTAAATTAGTTTTAGTTTGTGTGCCCAATGGTTCATCACATAAACTCCTGATTGTAGACAATCCAGAGAAAACCTTCTGTAAATTCTAATCAAGTAAGCTTGTTCCCCAAACACGACTTTCTCTGTCAATAGAAAGATGAGGGACACCTGGAACCCAGGATCCCTGATATAATATCCTACTAGTGCCGCATAGTAGTCTCTGGATGCATACATAAGTTTAGTTAGATCCATATTTAATTTTGACAGTTGCTGACAATCGTCTAAATCTTATTGTAATGCTTGATGGCATGTGGATTATTAGTGCATATTATGTATATTAGTATACATATACAAATGTATATTAGTGCTATAGTTACAGAACTTGAAACAGAATAAAGAAACAAAGGTCTCTTTTGTCACAATAAAGAATAAGTAGTATCTGGCAGTAGTTGTTGAATGTCCTTTAGGGATAATATCTCTCAATATGTGTATCAACTCATGAGTTCTGTAATTTTATGAGGATTAATTTCTTACCCACATTTTCTTGCAAGGCTATTTATAAGATTGAGAAAAATAATACTTAGAAAAACCTAGAACAGAGATTGGAATTTAATCAGTGCTCCATAAAAGATAAAATAATAATAATAATGATAATAATAATATTTATACTTATTTGCTTATAATTAATTAGTAGCCATAGCATTAATTATGATAATAACATAGCAATCTCAGTTTGCATATAAACCTTCCTGTACACCCACTTATCAGAGGTTATACAAACTGTAGTGCACATGAATGACCATGCTTGCCATAAAAATATGAAAGAGAGGAAAAAATGGTCTTTTAGCATTATCAGTACCAGTGGGGAACGATAGGAAAAGAGTGATCCAGTACAGAGCATTCTAGGAGGTGAGAGAAACAAGAGACCTGTGTTGGAATTTTGTGGAGTGAAGAAAACTTTCTAAAGTCATAGTCGAAAACTCTATGAGTCTGGATTTTCAATGTCTGCATGTAAATAAGATAAAGGGTCAATTTTGAATGTTTTCTTGAGAAAAAGAGGAAGTAGCAGTCTTCCTTTGAATTTATGGTGTCAGTGCAAGAAGAATTACATTTCTACCTAACTTTTTATACTGTAAAATTTCTTTAACTTTCACATATAGTGTAGCTATTTCAGTGATGTTTGTATATGTTTGTGGTATTCTATCTTCCTTTCTTATTGATAATAGAAAGTATCATCAATATAATCAAGTCTTGGGGACACATCATTCATGGATGGTTATTTCAATTTCATATGTATTTCTTTTAGATTTTTATACTTAGGTGGTAGGTTACATGCCACAGATAAAAGAACCAAGTAAACACAAAGGAGCTTAAGATCTCCTTCTTTGGAGATATAAGATTGGAATTAAAACTTATGACCATATATACCTGGAATTCAGTAGATACTGAATATAGAAGAAGTTTTTCAGTAAGGTTTTCCATAAATATTGTTACAAATGCTTGGATAACAGGTAAAATAAGTGTGAAGTGCAAGCATTTTGAGCAATCACTTTAATAAAGTCAAATTCCTTTCTGAGAAACCGAAAATAAGTAAAAGATTAGTAACACAAACAGTAGATGGGTTTGCTAATATTTTTTTCTGTTGAAGACATCTGCTATATATAGTGAAAATAAACACACTGAATAAAGGCACACACACAAGGAACAATTCCACTTGTTCTGCTTCAAAAGGGAAGGCATGTTCATAAGTGACGTTTGCTCAGGATTTTTCATCTACCAAGGAACCTGGATGATTACTGTGGATTATTAAATTCTCTGCTATGGATTTTATCAGTCAACCTATTCTGATCCCTTGCCCAAAGTAAAAGCACCTGAACAAGTTATTTTGACCTTTTTGGAGTATCTCTAGACTACCCACGCTTTCGTTAGCTGCTGAGTCTGTCCTATGCATGAATGGCAGAGTTTGTCCTGTGCTCATTTGGCCTATAGCACTTTCTGTATCCTTTTCCTTTTCCTTGACCTCTTTTGATTTTCATCTTTCTTGTTGATGTAGGCAATGCTTTTTTGGGGGCATTCACCAGATGGAATTCTGCCCCCCTTATCTGATCTATGTTTGTCCCAAGACTCATTTTAACATTTGTTTGGAATCAGCATATAAACACACACACACACACACACACACACACACACACACACACACACACACAAACCCCTATTCTAAATTTCCAAACTTCAGAGTTCTATAAGAGATCTAGGTCAAGATCACTTTTATGTAAGTAAATCTGAGTTCTCAGGGATATCCTTGTGGCTAAAACTTTCTTTTGCTTCTGTGATTATTTTAATGGTGTCACTGATTAAATATGCACTCACTGAATCTACTAGGTTTTCAGTGAGATCCGAATTATGGATTGGAACACAGTGTGTTTTTTTCTTCTCAAATATGTTCAAGTATTATAGCTAACAGTCCATGGCAAAAGAGAATTTAAGTTGCCAAGCTAGGCAACATAGGTGTCAGAATCAAATAATGATGGAGTCACTGTGTCCAGTTCTAGAGGATTGTGGTTGAGGAATTTTAAGGAAAACACTTCACTTGAGGTGAAACTTGAGTTTTGTCCCAGATATAATGCAGAACAACAGCACTTTTGAAGAGGAACTGGTTGCTATCAGGACATTGTAAACATCAGTGTAAATAGAGTAAAAAGTTCATCAGCAAGTAGCTGGGGGATAAGAATTAAGCCATGACTGGACTTGTGGAGACTTTAGGAAAAAATACAAAACTTGCATGATAGCCATCATATATGTAATTCTGTGATATTCCCGCTGCTACACTAGGTCAGCTGCAGTTTTGAAAAGAATTACCAATGTTCTTCAGATACAGGCGAAGACACTGAACATCAGACAACTTGGAATTTGCCTAAAGAGTGAGGCATTTTAAGCAGTGCCTGATGTAGACATCTCTGACTGCTGAGTCAGGTGCCATAATTGGGTCTTTCCACACACTTAAAGCTGTACACACTGTTCTGTTTTCCCCTACTGCCTTTTTACATTTTTTGATGTTTTCTGGTAAAAAAAAGTTGTTTCCTGTTTTGCTATACCATTTTTTTCCCTTTAACAATTTTCCCAGACACCTTTCTCTTTTATCAATGACCACTGAAAAGAGAGCTTAGAAGAAAGAATGCCCACAAAGACATTTATCTAGTGTCCTCACATTCTCTTCCTCATCAAGATGTTCCTCTTTTATCTCTATGTCCCCTAACTCTTCTCTTTTCTGGAGGGCAAGCTAGTGCCTTATATGGATGGTATGTTGGGCAGACAGATTCTCCATACCTCTCAAACGGTATGTTGCATGGGGATGATTATTATTGAATGGAACAACACTTATTACTCTATAAAGAGTTGATAGGTCATTCTCTGGCCTTCTAGTCTTCGAATGATGCCTGTGCTTTGCAATTCTTAGAGATATGAGAGCTACTTTTCTACTGTGAATAGATGACTGTTTTTCTTTTGCTCAAGCCAGAGGGATAATACATCTACAACAATAAATTTAGGAATTTTCCAGGTCATTTAAGAGGTGGCCATTTTTCTTGGCTCAGGGTCTGAATATAAGGTAAAGGTCTATGAGATGCAAAAGCAGAGTATTTGAAGACAGTCCCCTTTCATTATGATTGTGTCTTCTTTCTTGAAGAAGCAGCAGAGGTTGTGCCTATCAACAGAAAACCACTCAATCAGATTGATTCTTTGTCCATCACACTCAGTCTCTGTGGGGTCTGCACAAGGTCATCTGCCAGACTTCTGATTCAAAAATACATTAACTTTCTCTCTAGAGCGATCTTTCAGATTCAGAAATAGAAAACAGATCTTTTAAATCTTCTCTCCATGTCTGTGCCTGAGTGTATTTCTAGACAAATCTGCCCTCTCCACTGGGTTACCCACCTCAGTGGTGGTGGATCACTTCCCAGAGTAGCTGGTTTTTTGAGGGTCTATAAATTAAGGGAATTTTACTTTCTCTTGCTGTCTTTCCCCTTGGCCTTCTGACCCAGTGGAGGCTGCAGAAGATACCATATTACCACCGGTTTTTTATCTTTGATGTTTACTCAGATTATCATCCCAATTGACAGCTTGCTAGGACTACCTACTTTCCTGCTTCTTTCTCTATTTATACCTTTGACCTCATAGGCCAGTTGCAAGTTTTTCAACACTTACCTCAAGTCTTCATTTTTGGTGCCATTTTCAGTTGCTTTTACATTCATACCATTTCATATTGTCTCAGTTCTGCATTCCGGCACAATGTAAAGCAACTCCAGTCTTCAGATTAAAATCACTGCTTCTGCTAATCTTTATCTTACAGTATTGAGTTGTAATCCTTGGCAACCTGGCTGAGGACGCCAGAAGAAGGAGAAGATATTACCTTTGTGGGATACTACCAGCTCTTTCCAGCCCAAAAACCTGAATTAAATATTTGGTGACCTTCCCCCTTCTCTGGAATTTGCTGCACAAAAAGCATTTTGTTCAGGATAGTACTGCCAAACTGAGACAATCAGAACAGATAGTATTGACTCAGTCTTTATATCTAGAACTTCGCATTTCTTATAAAAAAAAATTCATCTTCCCTCTAGAGGAGAAAATAACTGTGACATAATTACTATAGATCTTTTATAGATATTTTAAAGATAGAATCACATACGACCAGAGAGCATAAATGGTCAAGATTATATGGTAGAGGACTGGGTCAATCATATATCTGTATTTAGAAATATGTGCTCTTCTAAATAATTTAAAAACATATATAACATCTTTTATACAGGGGAATGCATGGGCTATCATGTTTGGGCAATTAGAAAAAATGCTTTGCAAACTTTAAAGATCTGGAAAATGTTAATTGGTACTATGTTCTATCATAGAATGGTATTATGTATGGATGACACTGCATATATTTGTGTAACTCAGTATAACAAATAGCTGATTAAGGGCAATCATTTCTCAGTTTTAAAGTAGAAATATTGTGGATGCTTATGAAATAGAGCTCCAAAAATAGATGTATGCAGCAGCTTGGTTGGTGTGTCTTGTGAAATATAGTAGAACCTGACAAAATTATATGAATGACTTGAAGACCCATTACAAATTATCACATTTTCCCAATTAGTGAAGGACTAATGAAGAGGGAAAAATACTGCTAAGGGAGCAAAGTTGATACAATTGGGAGAAAAGCTTCTAAGTCAAATTAACAGGTGATAAGAATATACATCACATTCACATGCACACATGTATTTACATATATGCATGCCACTCTAATAAGTGAAGATGTTAACATTATGATTAAATATATGCATATTTACACAGTATAGATCTAATATTATGGATAAATTTATATGTTAAAGGTTGTCTCACCCTCAATTCTCCTCTTTTACACAGATGTTGAATATTGAATCAATGTTTCTACTAAGTCAGAATATTATGCAGAACACTGTCATGTAGTGTGTTGTAGTACTGTACTTAGTTAAATTTTATTATCTTCTTTGGGGGTTAATCTTTCATTCCGAACACATCATCTTAGTTATCGTCTTGGAATCTTATCCATTGTTTTATCTACTAAACTGTTCTTTAAAGTCATTCTTAACATATTCTCAGGATACAGAGTCTGTTCTGCCACATTCTCAGCAGAAAATTTAGGTAGGCTATTTACAAACCATCTTGATATTCTATAATCTCAGTATTTTAGAGCTCAAAGAACACAACTCATTTTAAATAACTAAATATAGATTATTTTTCATGAGATTTTAATAGTTTCAAAGTAGGGTTTGATAGAACTGACAACTGGAAACCAGGACATTGATTTGTTATGTCATTTGTCTCTACCCCTTATTGAATGCTTATTCTATTTCAGGGGCAGGGAAACACACATTTCATTTAATTCTTAGTATAAACATATACTAGTAGTAGTCCTATTAATCTTAACTTACTGATGAGGAAACTGAGGATTGCATAGTAATCACCTGTAAATTATCAAATTTGCAGATGATAGTACAAATAGTACTAGGGTGAATATCGTGTGGTTGGATTAACACCTGTTTACAGAGCTGGGATTTGACATAACATGGACTCTATCTCAAGGGGTTTATGATCTACTGAACATACAGTCCATATTTCTAGCATATATTTTTGCTACCATTATGACTTCCATGCTTGGATCTTCATTACTGAGCCAAACATGTTACTAATTGTTTGCTTTATCTTTTCATCTTTGATGAGATATTCAACATGTCATTTTTGCTTTAGTTTTATGGTTTTAGAATTTCTTTGATTTTTACCCTATATATAAGGACTTGTTAGATTTAAAACCGATGGTCTTTTGGTACATACAGTCTAGTAAAAGTGTATTTGTAACAACTTCTTAGAAAGGAAAATGGCCACACTAGACCATGTTTCTCTATAGCAAAGAGAAAATTTTTGTCATTAGTTCTATGTATTTGGGAATGTAGATCCTTCTGCCATGTGGTCAGCATGAAGAAGTAGAGTCTGTTTTCTTACTCCTTGAATCTGAACTGAACTTGTGCCTTGATTTCAGGAAAAATGGCATTGCATAATCTGCATGGATAGGTCTTTGAAAAGCTATTTTCTTCCCTTGGAGAGCTACCCATTGACCACCATGAAAGGAAGTCCAGCTCGCCCACTGAAGCCCTCCCAGAGGGAAGCTCACCTACCACTCCCTTTGTTCTCCCTAAATCATATAATAAAAAGCCAGTACAGACTGTTTGACATATGACTAAAGACATAAGGGCCTTCCAACTCAGTCCATTTTTTAACTTATGTAGCTAAGTGAATTACAGATAAAGGAACAGAGTGATTACCCATCCAATACAGAGAATGATAAGATACAAGCAATCTTGAATCTCTATGTATTAAAATGATTTATTACACAGCATAATTTTAATGAAACAGATTGGCCTATTATATAAGCATTATTCATTTTCTAAAATTTTAACTGGGTTGGGAATGGATCTTTGACTTTTGCAAGTAGTGAATACAGATTTCTTCAACTTAAATAAAAGTTCTAGAATTTGATAATTGTAGCTCAACAGTCATACACTTTCATTTCCCAGTGTTTTATTAAAAATAATAATTTTTTCAACAATCTGCATAAAATACAGACTCATTGGTTAAGTTTGTTTCTTTCTATTAATTGGTTTCTCTTAGATCTTTGTTGAGTCTTTAGAACACTGGATATGCAAGTCAAGATGAATGTTGTGAGATTGGATTAACACCTATTTTGAAGTAAACAAAAAGTGATGTTTGGAACTAGAATCCGCCATGGATTTTAAATGAGAGATGTACCATATACTGTCCTATAGCTCTACAACCTAGGAAAATCACTCATACTTTCTAAAGCTAGCTTTAATCTTTTGTTGAATAAGGATCACACCTGCTATGAAAACTTTCTGTATTGCAAAAGATTCTGCATATATAAGGTACTATAATTTCTAAGTAGCATTCTAAAACTTCACTCTTTCAGATTAGGCAGTATGAGAACCTAATAACTGATTTCATAGTGAGAACAAGACAACAAGGGAGAACAATATTGAAGAGTGTCTTGAACTAAAATTCTCATTATTTCTGGATGTCAATACTCAGTGTAAAATGAAGTGTCAATAAATTGATACATCATGTTGTTGGTAGCAGCATATAATGGTATAACACTTTTACAAAGCAATTTGACTTTATGTATTGTAAGTTACAGAATTATTTATTTTGATCCCTTCTGAAAATATATCTTAAGCAAATATGAAAAGCACAGTATGTGCAAACATGCTAATAAAATAGTTCATAATTGTTACATATATATCATCAAAGTACATTTCAACAAAACAATACGGGTAAAATAAGTGTGCATGGCTATAAGGCAACTCCAAAATTTGCAAACTGCAAGATGTTATATAATGATGATTATATAAAGAAAATATGCATGCAATGTAAATGTGAAATACTGAATAGCAATATACTAAGATACTAATAATGATTACATGGTGAGGTGATTTCCCCCCACCCCCCATTTCCTAAATGGTTTTATTGAGAAGGTAGAGCATATTTGGACCAGTTAATATAACTCTTGACTGCTGATAACAGTGATCTGACATAGAGGCCTAAATGAATTGGTGTTCATTTTTCTTATCAAACAAGGAGCTCAGAAATTATAGGCCATGGTTCTATGGCAATCCTATTGCAGCCTGGGATCCTGGTGACCTTTGTGTCAGATGATGTCTATGTTCTCATCACTTTGTCTTCATTCAACATGAAAAGAATGAAGAAGGGGGAAGATGTAAATCAGCGCTATCTCTTTTCTTTTCTATGTGGAAGAAATAGACTACAGCTTAAGTATCTAAAATGCAGACAGCCATCACTACCTGGAATGGAGACTGGGGGAAAAATGTGAGCAATGGAATAATAAAAGTACGTCAGAAACTTTCCAGGGGAAGTCTCAGTCTCCCCTTCCTGTCTCTGTCTTAGCTACCTTGTCTTCTAGCCATCATTGTTTTTCTTATTTCACCTCTTCTCTATGAGATGAAACCCACACCATGAAAATGTAAGAACTTCAAGTTTGAACCTCCATTCCTTCTCCATGATGTGTCACTCTGCTCTAATCCCTCAGATTTCTTTGTGCTTTCAACAATCTGTAGTCCTGGCAGAAACCTATCAAATAGAACTGAGACATGGACCTCAATTCCCTTGCAGCTCCAATGTTGAATTTCTTCAGTCATGCATATCAAGTAGTCTTGAAAACACAACACAGAGAGCTCTTCCTTCCCCCTCTCTGTCACTGAGACTGGCTCTTTATGAGTCATTTGTTATCCAAGCATTATCATAACAAATGACTTAACTAGCATCCTCCCTTAGACAGCATCTTGGGGCTAAAGAATCAGTCTCAATCTGTTTTAAAGATTTTTTTAATGTGCAGTCATTTGCTGTCCTGGTAGCTGTCATTTGATTTCTGATGGAAAAACAGGAAAAAAAATAAGGATTTTAATACTAAGAAAAGAAAATAGAAAAATCAACGGAGAAAAGATCACCCTTTAAACATATCTGGACTCTGTTTCTCTATCATCACTAGCCCCAGGTCAACATTACCATTGACTTACACCATGTCAGCAACTGTTCTTCTTCATCACTCTTGTGACCTTTTAATCCTTTCTTTCTAGAGGGGGCACCAATTAGTTTTTTCAAAAATATCAATTGCTAAAACAGAAAAAAAATAAGAACATCAACTAATTTGTTGAAGGTATCTTTATGCAACTATAACTAAATCGTGATCTTTGGGTTCTTATGTTAAAAGAATGAGTGAAAAAGTTATGATGAAAAGGAAGTCTCCATGGCTAAAGGATCAATTGTACAAGCTTGGTGTACAAGCTTGGAAAGGTTGAGTTGGCATCAGAAATCAGGGGACGTTGAGTGGTATTGAATTGAAATGAATTTATTTTTTCCCCAGTTCATACCATTCTTTTTTGTTCCTCCAGAACGCTAGTGACTGACTGCAGTGTTCTAGTCATCTACCTTGATGCTTTTCCTGGCTGATTTTGTCTCAGTATAAGATCTCAACTCAATGCTTTCATAGAAAAACTTCCCCCCACACACTATGTACACTCTCCATTAAGCTCTCTGTTATCTCTTGCTGCAACTTTTTTTCTGTGTGCTTTTTTTTTTTAAGATTTGTATTATTATGTTATTTATTTGTTAAATGTCTTGGGTGCTATCTGTCCCTTTAACATCTGGAAAGCAAGGATTTTTTCCCCCTAGGGTCTTGTAACTGACTGAAGTAAAATAGAGCTAATATACATCTATGTTTATTTTTTGAAGAAAATGAATAATGCTTATATAAGAACAATAAATTGAATCTAACCAGCACATGCATGTACCTACTACATGTCATTTGCTTGAGAATACTGATCTCCTTTCTTCATTCAGTTCTCACTAGGATTTGAGCTCCTCTATGACAAGTGCCATGTGTTATTACCTTTGATTCCAGTTCCAAGCTTTCTGGCACAGAGAATTTGGGATATTGTTGGCAAAAAAAGGAAAAGAAAAGAAAAAATATTGGCTTGAATAAAAGAATTCTTGACAAATAAGCAGTCTTTGGATTAAGGCAAAAATGTTTATTTTCAAGAACAAGGGTTAGGGTAGTTAACAAAGTGTTGGAAGTGATTTTCCAGAGGGCTTATAGGATTTCTGATATCTTGACCTGTAACTATCTTTATTTTCCCCTAAATTCATACTGAATCCCCAGTGTTGAGGTAAGTTCCTGGAATGTGTCTATAACTATCTGAATGTGGGTATGTTTAATGAGGGAGGGGGAGAGAAGAAAGGAGGGAAGAGTAAGGGAGGTGAGCTAACTCAGGATGCTTGAGTAAGTTGGGAATAAACCTTTGAAACACTAAGGTTTCCCAAAGCCCAATCCCTGATGAACCATTTCCAGAAACTGGGCTAGTACTTGCTTACATTTGTCTTATTATGTTGCAGTTGGTGATATTTTATGTCCTGTCAAAATATTAAAAAGACTGACTATTTTAGATCAGAGTGGAATGAGATAAATGTGTGCAAAAGGCATGGCACATTTTGTTGGACATTGATCAGATTTTGGGATTTATCAGATTGCTTGGATTATAAAGCTGAAATCCATTCTAGGGAAATTTCAAACGAATGTTTCTTCCCCCTTAATTAGAAGACTTTGAAACTTTATTCCAGAACATCGAAGAATTAGTTTTAGGGAGGATAAGGAGAGTTCAACCCATGGGCAACATAGGTTTAGCTCCTTTGGGTATATTCTGAGATTGATTAGGAAGATGATTGGGAGAAATAGATCTTAGAACCTGATGTTGTCTGACTTTGCTTGGGGCAGTAGAAGAGAATGTTATAAAATAGTCTGTGATAATTATGGCCATCTGTAAGATTTCTGCAGCATATCAGGCAATGGAAACCGGTAACTCATTTCTGCAAAAGTTTCCCCAGTATTTTTGTCCAACTTCATGGAAGTCATTACCCGTGTGGAACTTGGACAAGGCACTTTCTCCCGGAAAAGAAAGAAAGAAAGAAAGAAAGAAAGAAAGAAAGAAAGAAAGAAAGAAAGAAAGAAAGAAAGAAAGAAAGAAAGAAAGAAAGAAAGAAAGAAAGAAAGAAAGAAAGAAAGAAAGAAAGAAAGAAAGAAAGAAAGAAAGAAAGAAAGAAAGAAAGAAAGAAAGAAAGAAAGAAAGAAAGAAAGAAAGAAAGAAAGA
>PVHY01026594.1:0-17122 GCA_004024945.1 Uropsilus gracilis
GTCAGGGCCAGGGCCAGGGGCCTAGGAGGCTGGCAAACCACCCAGACTCCTAGGAATCTTCATGTTCTTTCTACATTCACTCCCCTCCCCAACCCTGCCATCCTCTTGTGTTCTCTTGTGCTTATGTGTTCCATGCCCCTTTATCCCCCCTCCTAGGCCCAGGTATGCACACTTACACATACACACAATCACACAGTACAGGAGCTGGCTATGCAGGCCAAAGTTGGAGAAAGCATGATAAAATCACATAACCTACAATCATTTAACTTTTTCTTCTGCTGGGAATGTTTAAAATTTACTCTTTAGCAACTTTCAAATACACAATATACTATTGTTAACTATAGTCATCATGTTATACATTTTATCTCAGAACTTACTTGTACCTGGAGGTTTGTATCTTTGCATGGTAAACGACAATTTGTACTTTATCTTCCTCTGACTTATTTCACTTAGGATGATGCCTTCCTGGTCTATCCACAGTAAAACTAATAAAAGAATTTTCCTCTCTTTGTTGCTGAATAATATTCCATTTTTATATAGCTTATATGTCTACTAGACATTTCAAATTTAGCATATCCAAAATCAAACTCGTCCTTCACACCTACTTAACTCCAACAGGTCTACCCCACCAAGTTCTCCCAAATCATGTCAATGGCATCGCTTGACTGATAGTTGATAACATTAAAAACTTTGGATTCATTCTGACCACTTTTACAGCTCCATAGATGCTTTCAGCAAATTTTCTTGTCTCCACCTTCAAGTACACCCTATATTTGCCATGTGTTACTCTCTCTACTTCTCTCATTCTATTCTGAAGTGATAGCACATTCTACCCAGATGGATGGCTGCCTTGGCCTCCTAATTGGTCTCCCTGTATACACCCTTTCCAGAGTCATCAGTTTAATTTACTCTTCTCTCTAATTATTCTAATTACCTCTATTAGAAACAGCCCAACATGATTTGGCTCCTGCTAAATCTTTCATTTTTCTATAGCTCTTTCATGTAGTATTACTCTAACAACTGCAGACTTTCTGCTTTTATTCAAAAATACCAAGCATGTTCCCACTATGAATCCTGTTCAATTGCTATATCCTCAACGCAGCATACTCCCTTGAAACATAGGTCATACTCTCATTTCATCCACGTCTCTGCCCCAAAGTTACCTTCCCAGTAAACTTTCCCTGGTTACCTTTTCCAAAACATCCTCTCTTTTCTCTTAATATATTTACTTTTAACATTGTGTCAGTTGAGGTCAAATGCAAAGAAAAGAGCCTATGCTAAATTTTCCTCCAAAACTATAATGTAAAGAAATGGTAACAAACGTGTTGGAAGAGGCAGCACAAAGACTGGAAAGAGCAAGAACCGCTACAACCCTTAAAGCTAGAGAGAAAATATGAAGAGATGGCAACATCAGAACCCAGAGCTGCCCTGGAAGGGAGAGAGTGAGATAATAAGCAAGAGGGTTATACAGAAAGGAAAGGTGATTTACAACAGGAAACACAACTATTGCATGAAGCATTGCCTGAAAGAGAAACAAAGGGGAAGAAATACATTGAATTATCTCTTCCTTTTGCCCTCTAGTCTCTGACAACTATTTCTCTTTGGTCAAAACAAGCTGGAAGTCAGAGGGTAAGTGATTCTTGAGAGTATATTTCCTAGAGAAGGCCTAGGAATTGATCCAAGAGCAGTAAATAAGTGACTGGCATAAGTACTAATTACTCTTTGAAACTTTATTTGCAGATTTAACTGCTTCTTATTATTAAATGTCTGTCTTGCCCATTGGAATACAAGTTTCCTAAGTATTAGTGTGTTCAGAATAAGAGATATCCCAGGGCCCCTGATTTGTCTGCTCTGAATGGGTTCTGCCATCCACTACCTAAAGACAAACTCTTAGTGTGGAATAACTTTAGTAAAATAATGTACATAGAGAAAGAAGAGAATAAAGGATAATAGCTTAAAAAAAAAAAACACATCCCAAAGCTACCCACCCCCTCATGGGTAAATGCCCAACCAAACAGGCTTAGCCCAAACTGGAGCCCCTGATGCCAGAAAGCTTACCATGAGTCTAAGACAACTTCTGACAGAGAATCATAGGAAAGGAACAGAAGGAGTCAGGCAACTATGGGACAAAATGAGCAAAATCAAAGTACAAACTAACTTGTCTCCTTTTCACATGTCTTTGCTCCAACAGGCTCCTCCAAGACTCCTTCTATCTCCCCTTGCCCTCCGATACCTGGTGCAGGGAACACAAACTCCCCCATTTTATGGAGATTAGTTTGTTACATAAGAGAAAGAACTTTGTCACTTTTGTTGTCCTTTATCTCTCTACTTTGAACAGAAATAATTACACAGAGGGAGGTTAATTTTAACTCAAAATTTTTAAGTAAATTCCTTTAATCCAAAATCTCAGTGATGGGTAATTATCTTCAAACTGCTTAATATAATGAAACATTGGTGACCAAGAGAAAAGACTTTGTGTCTCTTAGAGTAAGAGATATTTAAGGAAGGGATACTAAGGGCTATAAGAGAGAACTGTGAATGAAAGCATATCAAAAAAATAGGATAAATATGGATTCAGGGTAAGTTTTCAGCTCACTAGGGACATTTTGGTATGGAGAACTGTGAGTGTTTTTAACATAGATAAACAAATTTATTTTTTAAATATATTGTTCTCATTTATAGAGAAACAGGTAGGAAGAGAATATTGATTTAGACTGGAAGGCATTTGCTAAAACTACTCATTAAGTAAGGATCTTGATTTTTTAAAGTAAAATTTCATTTTAATTATGTAGGAGGAAATAGGAAAAATATGTACTCTCCACCAAATTAGAAGTAAAACTGATTTCAGGAAAATAAATATTCATGAGTAGTCAGCCCTACCTCTGTGCTTGGCTATCCATACTACAAATAACTGACCAACACTTGTTCAAACTGATCACTTCCCCATTCTGTGGAGGGTGGTTGAGTAGTTCCAGATGGTGGCAGACACTTTGGGTCTCAAGGCAGAATGTAAGCAGTCCTCCATTGCTGACTCATAATATCATAAAGTAAATAAATGGTAACAATAAAACCCTCACATATCAACTAATTAAGCAAGATGACATACTGACAGTTTCTACAATCAAGAAAATCCTACAGAGAAGGAAGGGCTCTTTTCATTCAGTCATGACAATGGTCCGAGTGCCAAGGTCTTAATAATCCCTCACTTAGGGCTCACTTTTTCATATTTTATGGATGTTAATTAACTAATATAAATTCATTTGTTAAATTTTAATAACTTATTTTTCAAGTGCCCCCCAAAGCACTGGAAACATGAATTTATGATACTGAATCTCATATTTCCAGGACCAAGTCAGAGATCGGGATATTTAGAGAAAGGATTTTAAGATTTGGGAAATTTTCATATGGATACACACATACATACAGATTTTCATAAAGATGGATATACATATATATTTTTCATATATATATATAATACAGAGAGAGAGGGGCTTCTCAGTTTCTGTGATCATGTCATGTATAAAATTTATTGTAAGGGTTGGCTACATGATTATGGAGTCTGACAAGTCTCATAATCTGCCATCTGCAAATTGCAGAACCAGGTAAGTCAGTATGTAATAAAGTCCAAGTTCAAAGGACTGGGTATTGAGGGAGCAATGTTAAAAACCCTGGTCAAAACCAAAAGGCCTGGAACCAAGAGCGCTACTGTCTGAGGGCTGGAGTAGATGGATGTGCTAGCTCAGGCAGCGAGATTCATTCATCCTTTCTCTTCCTCTGCCTCGGTGGACTGGATGATGTTCACCTGTATTGCTGAAGATAATCTTTACTCCGTCTTCCACTTGAAATGCTAATCTCTTCCAGAAATACCCTCATTAAAATGCCCAGAAATATCTTACCAACTATCTGGGCATCACTTAACTTAATAGCTTGATAAATAAAATTAACTATTATAATTAATGTCCTAGTGTCATGAATTAGAAGAAAGCAAAGACAGAGGAGAAAGTGGGAGGAAGAAAGGAAAAACTTTGTCTACAAAATCTAAAAGGAACTCAAACGACAGAAAAATTCATTTGCTGATGTGGCACCCTAGGCAGTAGTTTCATGTTGGGCCTAGGAGTCTTATTTGAGCCAAACTCAATGAAGTTTTTAATTAAAATATTCAAAGTACTTTGGGAGAAGATGACTCTTTCAGTCACAGTAGATGATCTGGAACTGAACAAGTTCATGAAACTGGATCTGGAACTTCAGTGGCTTCACCATCTCACTCAGGAGACCAGCATTTTAAGCATCAACTGAAACAGGTGGCAGTTCTCCTGCCTGCCTATGACTGGGAGGGTATTTCTTGTTGTCAGCCACCTCCCTTTGCAAAACAGCAGAGGCAGCAGCTCTCTTCCCAAGGCTTTCCACCTGTGGCTGTGCAGACCTCTCTTTGAATAAACCTGTTCCTTTGGGGGGCAGCTCTTTCTGCCCGTTTACATGGTCATGTAAAGGAAATATGTGTTCTTTGCTCCTCACTCCTTTTTTAAGACAAATCTGCTCTTCTAGGGATATATCTCTATATATCTATATCTATATATGTATATATATATAACATATATGTTATATATATATATCTATATATATATATATATATACATACACACAGGTAAAGAGAATGTGATCATCAAATAGAGGAAGTTCCTTGTTTAACTCCTGAGAGGAACATCTTAACAGCTATCCAGAAGAACTCTACCCCCAGAGAGTCCTCTGATCTGGGGAAAAACTGGAACAGCCCTTTGACATCACTGACTACTAGAGATCACATAGAGCCACTAAGGAACATTGTGGATAAAGGGAAACTCCTAGAGGTTGAGGCCTGGGTGAGTGACACAGATAGCTCACAGTCGGCCCAACCAGGGCCCTGGAGAGGGGAGAGTGAAGTATGAAACAAAATTAAAAATTGAAAGAGTTAAGTGAGAAACAGGGTTTCCTAGCCAAGGAAGATGCCAAATGGGATCCTTCCACAGCAGTTGACAATGCACCAAGTGTAGAGAGGGTTCACCATTTAAACACAGAGAAGTTCCTATTTTTTGTTCTAATGTAGTGCACATGCAGAGCCTGCCAGAGTGGCAAGGTCACCTAGAGAATCTAGCAGGGCTTAGATTTACAGTGTCCAATTACTTGTCTACATCTCCATTGTTAACCTCTTGGCCCAGTTCTTTAATTGTGAGTGCTTGTTTATTCATCTGTAAAAAGGGAGAAGAATATAACTGATTAAGCTCAAAAAATCCTGGAGATGAAATCATCGAGTGAAATGGCATAGTAATTGAGTTTGAACTATAAGCTAATAAGTCATCATTAGACAATTGATGAATCCAGCATATTTGGCCTTTATTAACTTTTTTCTTAGTTTTAAAACCTGATCTCCTAGCCAAAAAATGTGCTTCTTCACACTGAAAAATAATAAAAGCTTAAAGTTCTATATAACATTACTTTTACTTGGTGCATATGACTTGTTTTAAAAGCATTAATATATGTAGAATGGTACATTGGATTGTTAGTGGTTTGCAATACCCTCTTGTGAGAAAACCCTTTTAATCTCCCCACTAAGTAAAATACTCAATACTTATTACTAATATGCTTCCAAAGAAGCAAATAAAACACTTAACTAAATATTTATCTCAATTGTAGAACTGGGATGACTTTGCAACTCAATACTCTTAGTGTATCTGATCTATAGTCTCCCTTATTTTAACTACTTCCTTGCAAGATCACTGCCTCAAACCCCAATGATAATTTCTATCTCAGGATTATAGTTCTCTTCTAAATTTCTTTTGACCACACTGATTAGAGTGCATTTGGACTGTTTAGTTGGTGTTGAATAAATCATCCAATACATAACTGGTAGTTTTAATTTCAATAGTTATATATTAGCATCTACTGTAAACCATTCATCCCCTACTTGGTAGTTTCACCTTCAGTTTACACTGCATTCCCTAGAGAGTAGTTTGAAATAGTTTGAAACGTGGGAATAATTAGATCTTTTCTTTTTTACATCATTATTATTATTTATTTCATTATTCAGATATTGTAATCTTAGATCATGAGACAACTTTAATTTTATATTCACCCTCTGGAAAGAAATGTGTTAAAATGTGCATCTCGTAAATTGATGTTAAAAGGAAAAACATGGAACTTATGATTGAACTTATAGAATCACAGCATTATAAATTATGGAACAATATTTAGAAATTACTTTTCTAGTAAAATCAAAGCATTGTTTTAGGAGTATATTGGAAGAGAGAATGATGAGTTCTCAACAACATGGGTTATCAAAGAGGAGGCATGATTCCAATTCAGACTAGTTTGGCAAAGCATGACATTAAGCTCTAGGGTAGGGCAATTTGGCACATTATGTCCTAAGAGCCTTCTGTGAAAAAAAAAAAATGGAACTGCATCGTATTTCTACTCAATTGTTCTACTTACAAAATTCTATTCACTGCTGAGAATGAAGGAAACAAAATCAACTGCCTCTTTTAGGAGCATTAGTCAATGTCACAGAGGCTGGGCCTGGAATCAACAACCTGAACTTGAAGCAGAAAAGGGAGGACAAAAATCCCTGTTTGTGGATAATGGTCAAATAAACAGGAATTGATGAGTGGAGAGGACTGCTCAGACCTGGCAAATGGCATCAAGTTCTCTATAATAAGAGTACCTGGGTATTGGAGGATTCATTTTATAGGACTTGGATCTAAAATTTTATTAGCTCCAATCTCTTTAGCAGCCCCTCTTTAAAATTAACATTCAGATCCTGACCTGGGTTTCTGAGATGTTCCAAAGATAACTTAACTCTCATAGTTGAGACAGTACGATTTCGGTCTGCTTTCTTTGTGGGCTACTCAGAGGCCAGTATAAAAATGTGGATGATATTCTTCACTGTATTTCTGTCTCTCTGTACCAAGCATTTTCTTTGCAGTATTAATACAAATCAGTCTTGTGTGTGAGTTGCTATGGCTCTGCCCATATAAAGGTTTAAAGAAATTCATTCTCCAGCTTCCTCCTCATAATATCCTTTTATCCTCTCAGTAATTAGTAGAAGGAACACAGCTTGGAAACCTGGAGTCAGGGAGTCTGGGTTTCCCTCACCGTCTATGACTGAAAGGAGATCAGAAAACTTCCTCTGCTTTGCCTTATGCCACTTGTAGAATTGGAAGTCCAGGCTCCCAACTAACTTCATCTTTGTCAGCACCAGGAGGGAGTGAGGGGAGGAGGCATTTTTTTCCTCATATTTAGTCAACTGAGTAGAACAAGTATTGTCAAAAATCCCTCCATCCTAATGGAACACCTATTTTCTGATATTTTAATTAACAAGAGCAGAGTCGGCACTGGGTGGGGGAAGGAGGGTATCATTTTTTGTCTGTTTGTGTATGCCGTTTGAATCAAGGGCTTTTTCACCAGTCAGCCTGAAAGGATGGGAGGCATAAAGAAAGCGTATAGAACTCATCTAATGGTATTAAATTCCCAAAGTCCCTAGTCAGTAAACCTTCATTATATTTTGCAGAGTCTTCTTATGTATATCTGTTGTATTATGTCCAGGGATTTTATAATTAGACTTAGCGGGAGATAGAACAAGAAATGAGTCTTCTCCATCTTGTCTAAATCCAGAAGTCTCGCTTCAGTAGCAACATTAATTTTAAAATCATTAACAAAGCACGTTCCTGTGTCTGCTCCTGGGACCTGAACTAATATAAAATAAGGCCAAGACCATGTAGCTAGTAGAATCTTAGGGAGCTTTATTAACCCTGTGGGGAGGCAGTCTCCTACTGAGCAAAGTTTTCTTAATTCCAAGGCACAGTCATTTTCAGTATCACTTCCCACAAATTTCACTTGACCACTGAAAATCACTAAGCATCCAAAATTTGAAGGCTTATTTGTTTCAAAATATGTTCTATGCAGAAAGAACAAAATACAGGCATTATTTTGCTCTATGCCATTCTAAGTATGATTGCTTGGAAAACAAGGCTGCAAAGAAATGTGTGAGGGTTGAAATCTTCTGTCTCTTTCCCTGTCTACTTTATGATTAGTATCAGGAATTCTGTGCAAATAATAGTACTGTAACTCAGTAAATAATAAAACAGTAAAACCCACCAATTTTTGGAGATCCAAAATTTTCCAGGTCACAGCACTGAAAGGTTAATGAGATGATGAAGGTGAGTCTTCTATAGGAAACTGCCAATCTTCTTATAACCAGAATTTGCAAAATGAGTCACATCACGAAAGAGATTTCACCAGAACTAGCACTACTTGTATATCACCAATCTCATGTCAAGATTGACATGAAGTGCTTTATCCTGTGTGGAAGATTTCATTATTCTCCTGCTATTAATGAGGAAATTAGAATTCAGAAAAGTTAAGAAATTTGTTCAAAGTCACACAGGTGACTCACAGCACCTTTGTAAAAAGTGAAAAGAAGAAAATCTAGATTCCAAAAACTTGGTTAAAAAAAAAAAAACCATAGTCAATTGACCCTAGGCCTGATTCTACCGTGAAAGTAAAGTCAATAGTATACTCTGTGCCTGAGTTGAGTCATGCTCGGTGAGCCTAATCCCAAAAGTTGAAGTCATTCTAGCTTGCAGGGCAAGGGAAAGAATGGGACTTGGCAGACTCTTTTACTAGCAGAAGAAAACACCCTGGAATCTTCTTTGTTGTGTGGAATAACTGCTTTGATCTTGTTTAACTAATACTTTGTCACAGCATACGTTGTATTTTTGACTCAGCTGATGCGTTGTGTTTTTTTGTTGTTAATTTTTTTAATTTTTTTATTCATACTTTACATTTTACAGTAAGGGCAAATGATTATTGGAAAGCCTCTCCCCCGCCCACCATTGACGACCCCCTCTGTTCACTCCATCCCCTCTCCTTGTTGTTTTTGTCTATGTTAAGTCCTTTAGTCACTTCATATTCTATGTTAATGTCCTTTTCTTTGGTGATGGACTGTGATCCTAGAATATAGCAAGTCTTGTTGGTAGATGTTCAGTCTTATCTCTGTACTGGGTAGCCGTTCATTCTCCGAGAAATCTATTGGTGTTTTCTCTTATTGATGGTCTTCAATCCATTCCATTCATTGTAGAAGATACTAGTTGTGGAGGGTCTCTGCCAAAAAGCTTTGCAGCTCATTTCCTCTCCATTGTAGCTTTGTGTGGGCCGGCAGACCCATTTCTGTGACCTTCCTCTCCTATTGATTGGGGGGGGGGGGCACTGTGCTTTCTTGAGCTGTGTATCCGTCCTTAGCTTTTGATCTGTCCACTTATTGTATAGCCTTAGGCGTGATTCTGTGATAGGTGATGTCCATGATCATTTCCCCAGTCCAATATATCTTGTCTTTATAACAGTTCCTTCTCTCGTGGTCCACTCATATTTGTGCATAATATATTGCTGTCTCTCACCAATTCTGTTGGTCCATTGGATTATTACTTCATTTTCCTTCTAGGGACTAATAATTGGGGTAAGAGTGAAAGAGGTGGCCACACCCCCCTTCCCGCCTGCAGCCGGTAGCTAAACACGTGGAGGCGCTGGCGGAAATGAGGCAGCCGTGGGCCAGCCCGATCGCCTTCCTGCGTCCGGTTGCAGCGGCCCCACTCCCTCCTGATTCAGCTGATGTTTATTAAACACCTACTATGCGTGAGGTACTCATGGAGGGGGCAAACCCAACTACCAAGGTCACATAGGACCACCTATCAAATAACTGTTGATCACAAACAGTATAAACTTGGATCCTGGCCTTCTCTATTTCAACTTTATTTGGCAGTGGTTCCCTTTCACACTGTGAGACAAGACACTGCAAACAACTGGTTATAGGCAGAAACCAGGCCAGCAAGCTGCCAGCAGTTGTCATGCAAACTGCAATAGCAAATCTGGTGGCAAGACCTGGTAGCAACGAGTAGCAGCCTAGTCCTATAGAAAAGGAGCAGAAATTGAGATATCCGGTTATGAAAATTAGTGTGTCTGGAAACAATGAACAATACAAGAATTCAAACACACAATTCAGGTCAGTGTCACAATGTTTGTCAGGGCTCTTTTATGTGAGTTACAAGATACCATGCTTCCCCTGGGAAATATAGTGGTGACTAAGATTCTTTCACCAAAAAACCCAGCAGAAATTTTCCTTCTCTTGGGATCTTTCAGGTAGAAATAGAAAGAGAATTTATTGTAGTCAGTTTGATATAACAAGTTATTTGTATGCTTTTCATGCATTTCAGAGTTTTAAGCTTATTGAGGTTGTGATAGCTCTCATTTATCTTTGACTTCCTCATCATAGAAGAAAATTATTTTGTTCTTAGTAAAAATGCAATAGGTATTTGTTGAATTAAATTATATATACCAACTTAGTCTAAGCCACTATGATCATCTCTCTTGAGTGACTACAAACCACCTTCTGCCTTGTCTCCATCATAGGGATTTATATGGCTAGAGTGCTCTATAAAAGACAAACCTCTTCTTTTGGTGAGGAGCTTTTTTGAAATTTGAGGTCTTTTGCTATGAGTATGAATTTGAATATGAATAGGAACTTCTGTAATTTTATGCTAACATGGATGTACCTATAAGAAACCATATTAGGAGAAACAAGTCAGAAAGAAAAGACAGAAACCAAATGGTTTCACTAATATATGGACAACAAAATGAAAGCACACAACAAGGAGGGGGGACCAGCAGGAGCAGCCAGGGAGGGGAGGTGGTGGGTGACCCCAGGAGATTACAATGATTTGAAATACATATATAATTAAATGATTTATATAACAAAAAGACAAACCTTATGATAGTTTTCTTTCTTTCTTTTTTTGCTTTCCATCCTATAATAGCTTCCCGTTGCATCTACAATAAAATCAAAACTCCCTCACATGATTTTATGATTTAAAGAGTCCAGTATTTTCCAACTATCTTTGATACTAATCACTGAAGTCCTTGACTCCTCAGTGCTATCAAAGTTTTGGTCATTTATGCATGTATCTGCATTTGTGTATCTGATTCTTTCTAGTTCTCCTAATTTTTACCCAGTTTACCCCTTTTGTGGACGCTATGATTGTATGAAATGTTTCCTCTGTCTTTCTGCCCCATTCACCTTCAAGTTCCAATCAAGTAACATTTCATTAACCTATCCTTCTACAGGTTATATCCCTTATTCTCCCACTGAAGTTTGTAGTTTTTTCATCATAGCATTAGCACTCTGTGTTTATTTAGTTTATGTCTTTCTAGCATAGTAAATTTTGTGGTTGATAAATATTTCATTCAAAAATGCTCTTATTTTAATTGAAGTAATGTTGCTTTATTACTTGACATAAGTTGTAAGTTATGTAACACACACACACACACACACACACACACACATATATATATATATATATATATATATATACTATGTCAAGTTACTGCTAAAAGTCCACATCTATTTCACATATCTTTGTCCTAACTTTATTGATTTTTTTCATCATCTTCCTTTCCCATTCCTTTTTGGTGACCACAATTCGTCTTACAATAGAAATGGTTTTATTGTTTAGTTTATTTCATTTATTTCTTGGTTTCTCTATATATCATATATAAGTGAAAGCATGATAAGTTTGATTTTATCTGGCACATCACACTAAGCATAATTCCCTCTAAGTCCACCAATGTTGTTACAAAAGGCATTACATATTATTTTACAACTGAATAGTATTCCATCATGAGTATATGCTACATCTTCTTTATCCATTTGTAAATCAGTGGGATCTTAAGGTATCCTATTTCCTTATTTTGGTGATTAAAGTCTTGCGAAAACATGAGAGTACATACAGCATTTTGGATTATATATAATTTATTTCTTTTAGTTTTTGAGGAATCTCTATAACACTTTTAATCGCATCACCAATTTGAGTGTACAAATGTTCCTTCCCACATCTTTTTCAATGTTGTTGTTTCTTATCATGGATATTAGTTATTCTCACAGATGTGAGATGATACCTTACTATTGTTTTGATTTGCATTTCCTTAACAACAAAAGTTGATGAATACTTTTTCGTGTGCCTTTTGGCTCTCTATATGTCTTTCTTCTTTCTTTTTTTGAGAACTATTTGTGCAGACCTTCTATTTTGTGCTGACTTTGTTATCGCTGAACTTTTTGTATATTTTATATATTAATCATTTGTTGGACATACAATGTGCAAAAATCTACTCTCCTTCAATAGGATATGTTTTCATTTTAATGGAACTTTCTTTCATTATGTTGAATTGCTTTTAGTTTGATATTGCCCCATGTTTATTTTTGCTGTTTACCTTCCCATTGAAGTCCCCAAATACAACTGTAAAATTAGTATTAGGGAGCATATGACCTGTTTTCTCTATATATTGTATGGTTTTAGGTCTTGCACCCAAGTCGTAAATCTTTTTTGAATTAACGCTTTTGTATATGGTATTAAATTGTGATTTGGCTTCATTCTTTAGCAAAGAGTTGTCCAGTTTTACCATTTAGTGACAAAACTTTCCTTGATTTGTTGTAAGTTAGTTGTCATAAGTGTAAGTTTTTTTTTTAATTATTATCACATTGTAGTATAGTTTGAAGCTGGGAACAATGATACCTCCATTTTTGTTCTTATTTCTCAAGAGCTATTTTTGTTATTCATTTTATTCTATAAGTTTCATTACTTTCTCCTATTTCTGTTAAGATAACATTGGAATTTTGATTGCAAGTGTGTGAATTTGTACAATACTTTAGGGAAAAAATCATGGAATACCTTTCCATCTTTTTGTGTTCTCTTCCTTTCAAAAATGTCTTAGGGTATACAGAGCTTTCATACATTGCTTAAATGTATCCCAAGGTACTTGATTATCTATGATGTAATTGTAAATTTACTTCATTCTGATTCAATTATGGAAAGTTATATGTCCTCAAAGTTATCCTACTTGTTGTCATATAATTACTTATTATATATACTCTTACAGTCCTATCTATTTTCTGTATCCATTTTTCCTTTTTTCTGATATTTTAGTTTTTCTCTCTTCTTTATGAATCTAGCTCTTTGCCCACTGTAATCTTTTCAGAGACCCATCTTTTGGGTGCATTAATTTTATAGATTTTTAAAGTCTGTTCATTAAAAATTATTTATTAATTACTGCTTTAATATTTAATATTTCATTTTCTTGCTTCTTTAGAAAAATGAAACAAGATAATTAGCACATATGTAATTTGATAATTTTGTTTGTTTCCTGAGGTAGGCCTGAATTGCTATCAACTTCCCTCTTAGTAGTTTTCACTGTTTCTGATAAACCAAGTATTTCTTTTTATGCACATGCAGCTATTTTTACAATCTTTTATTTCCTTATTGATTGTGTGATTGTTCAGTTGCATACTTTTTTATTTCAAAAATTTCTGATTTTCATTCTTCCTTTTTCTTTTTCTCTCCTGATTGATTTCTTGTTTTTATCATTATGACCTGAAAAGATGTTTGCTATAATTTCAACTTTCACAAATTTATAAAGATTTGTTTTGTGTCTCACCATGTGGTCTGTTCTTGCTGTTGTTTCCTTAGCACTTGAAAAGAATGTCTATTCTCTTGCTTAGGATTGGAATACTCAGTATATAAATCCATATCATCGAATTTATCATTTCAGGTCATTGTTTCCTTTATGATTCTCTGTTTGGATAATCTCTATTGATTTAAGTGTAGTCTTTCAGTCCCTTTACTAGTACTGTGTTCCTTTCAATATCCTCCTGTAATAGCTTTACATTAAAATTTCCATGGTGCTCCGTTGGTTGCAGAGATAAATTGTTATGTATTCCTGTTGTATTGATCCCTTATTAGTCAAATGATGTCCATTTTTGTTTCTATCTCTTTTATTAGGTAGGAGTCTATTTTATATCAGTAAAACAGTTTCTTTCTTTTAAAATATTCCATTGGTTTGTCAAACCAATCTTCATTTCTTGACTTTAAGTGTACATTTGTCTTTACAGCTTAAGGAGTCTCTTGTAACAAACATAAAATTGGGTTTGACTTTGTAATATTTCTGGTCATTCTGTGCCTTTTTATGTTTGCATCTAGCAACTTTCATTAAATATATTTTTGATATATGCAGATTTACTAATGTCATTTTGTCTTTATTTTTATTATTTCATGTATTTATTTCTTTGTTCAATTCTTTTAACTTACATTTTTAATTTAGGTAGTAGAAATCCCTTTGGTATTTTTTGTTGGGTAGGTCTAGTGCTGGCAAAATAATCCAGTTTTTGTTTGTCTAAGAAGGTCTCCATTTCTCCTTCATATCTGAAAGAAAGGTTTGTAGGATATAGAATTCTTGACTTTCCCATTTCTTCATTAACTATATCTCCTAGTTATTCCTCTGAATTATCTGTAATTCCTTGAGCTTCACAGATAAACAACATGTGTTTGTTCTCTTGAATTGAAATATCTTATATCCTTATTTAAATATTTCTTAAAGCTGGAAAAATTGGACAAAAAGGGAAAAAAAGTGGACCAAGACAATTCCCTCACACCATGTACAAAAATCAATTCAAAATGGATCTAAGACTTAGATGTCAGACCTGAAACCATAACATACATAGAGGAAAACTTGGGCAAAATCCTTCATGAATTACAATTCAAAAAACCCTTTCTGAACACATCTACAGACGGCAAAAAATGAAGAAAAACATAAACAGATGGGACTACCTAAAACTAAAAAGCTTCTGTACAGCAAAAGAGACAAAAGAAAAAAAAAAAAGCCCAACTGAATGGGAAAAATTTTTGTCTTCCACAAGAGTGATAGGGGTTTAATAACAAAGATCCACAAGGAAACTCACACAACTAAACAAAAGCAAAACAAGAAGCCCAATCAAAAAATGGGGAAAACTAAAAAGACACTTCTCTAAAGAGAAAATACAAATGGCCAACAAGCACATGAAAAATTTCTCAACATCACTAGCTATAAGAGAAAGCAAATCAAAACCACAATGATATACCACCTTACACCAGTAAGAACGGCCCACATCCAAAGAATGGGCAACAGCAAGTGCTGGTGTGGATGTGGAGAGAAAGGAACACTCTTACACTGCTGGTGGGGATGTAAACTGGTCTAACCACTATGGAAAACTGTGTGGAGGACCCTCAAATTAATTAAAATGGAAATATCATTTGACCCAGCAATTGCTCTCTTGGGAATCTACCCAAAAGAGACCTCAATGTGGATACAAAGGGACATCTGTGTTGGATGTTTACTGCAGCACTATTTTTAATTACCAGGACTTGGAAACAACCTAAATGCCCCAAAGCAGATGACTGGATTAAAAAAAAAAAAAAAAGATGTGGTATATATACACAATAGAATATTACTCATCAATTAAAAATGGCAAATTTGATGATTTTATGATAACATGGATGTACTTAGAAGAAATCATATTAGCAGAAACAAGTCAAAAAGAAAAAGAAGCCAAATGGTTTCACTAATATATGGGATATAGGGGGAAAAATAAACAAAACCCATGAGGAAAAGTCAAAACAAGCTAACCACCAAACTGAAGCACACAACTGGGGGCAGGGGGGAAAGGGGAAGAACAGTGGGGAGGGTGGGGGATGAATCCTTGGAATTGCAAAGATGTGAAATTTATATATAAATACATTAAAAAATAATAATTAAAATATTTCTTAAATATATACCTTCTTATGTGAAGACTGTAAACACCCAAAATAGAAAGCTATTATAATCTCTCTAATCATTCAATACCTAGAAAACGGTTACCGAATACTTGCTGAATTTGATTTTTAAAGAAAATCTTGATATACAGCAACCATTTAGAAATGAAAGGAATATAAAAAATAGTATTTGAAATGAAACATTCCAGTAGCACATAGTATTGCAAAAAGAATCAAAAGATCTTACTTCATACAAATAAGACAGGTTAATGTGATATTGCTACTTTTAAAATCTTTAATTCCCCAGACTTTTCATAATAATAAACTAAAAGTATTAGTTAAATTAACAAAGTGACGCTCTAATTCTATTTACAAACTTCTTTGTATTATTTTTAAGACATCAGTTTTCTTTATTTACCTCAAACTAGTAGTAGCAAATTTAATTTTTAAAAAGAAGGGGAAAAAAGAAAAGGGATAAGTTTGAAGGGTGGTTTGAAAAAAGATATAGTGGGAAGAGGAAAAATGAAACCAGATATGGAAAAATTAAAATGAAAAATTTTCCTGAAGTCTAAAAATAAGGTAAAATATATAAGTAATAGCAAAAAAAAAATCTATAGTGTGGTGTACTGAGATTTTCTTGTGGTTTTTGTTTGGTTAGTTGATTGGTTTAAGACCTAGTTCTGCTCCTTGGAAATTAAGTGACCTCCAGCAGCATTTCTTCCCTCCTTGTGCTTAATTTCTTACACGTCTGCAAGCACACCATCTCTCTCTATTGCTCACTTGACTTCTCTCATGGGAAAAGTAAATTGGTTGAAATCATGTGGGAGCATTATAAATACTGTTTGTGATGAGAATAAATTGGTTCAAATCACACAGATACTTTCCTAACTACTGACTGATGAGCAAATTTAGATATGCTGTAATTTATAAACTAAATGAAGGAGGTTACATGGTGGTAAGTGAGTAGGGGAGGAAATTGGATTTAAGAAAGTTTAGAAGGAAAAGAATACCTTCAAAATCATCATGTTCAACCAGTCTTAGTCTAATTCCACACCCAAGCAAAGATGTAACAAAGAAGGAAAACTAAAGAACAATACTGCTTACAAATATAAATAGAATAAGGTTGAAAAATTACTTGATTTTATCACTAGGAAGAGAAATGGCATTTGACAAACTCTAACACTGGCTTATGATTAAAAACTCAAAACTCAAAGTAGGACTGATAAAAGGAACGTCATTGATATGATTTTAAAAAGCATTTATGAGTTGGCAAAATATGTGAAATGACAAGAATAACAGAGGCCTCCAGCCCCTGGGAGGGACCCCCTCGCCACACGCCACCTCCGCTGCCCCTGGGAGCCACCCCCCTCGCCACCCGCCACCCCCACCGCCCCTGGGAGCCAAGCCCCACCTCCACGTTCCTCCGGAGACCCGCCCATCTCGACGACCCTCAGGTACATAGTTGCTGAAGGTCATAGGCGCCG
>PVHY01026595.1:0-17125 GCA_004024945.1 Uropsilus gracilis
GAAGCTCTCAGAAACAGCGGTGGGGAAGGCAAGGCACAGGCCCATAGTTACCAGCCAGGGGAGTGAGGGTCAGTGGTTACACCTGGAGTCTCTGAAGAGGAACCACTGGGCCCCCTCAGGAGAGTCTGTGATTTCCTTGTGCCTCGGTTCCCCAAGTATAAGATGGCAGGTGCTGCCTCGGAGGTCGCTGTGAGGCTGAGGTGGTACAGGCAATGGCTAGAGCCCCAGCAGATGTGTGCATGCTGGAAGGCTTAGCCCTCTTGGGGGGAAGCTAAAAGCAGCCTGGGCTTTGCTCCCTGGCCGGCACACCTGCAGCCACTTGTGTTCCTGGCGATCCCCTTCCGGCCACTGTCCCACGGGAAGCTGGAGCCCCGCACACCTGCTCTGCTTACTGCGCCTGGCAGATGCCATCTCAGGCTGGACATCTCAGGCCGCCCTGTGGGAGGGAGTTCACTTTCCCAACGATGGGAGCGCATACCATATCTCTCTGTCCCTTTTATTTTGTTCATTTATTTTTTGAGGCTAGGTCTCGCTATGTTGCCCGGGCTACCCTGGACTCAAGAGATCCCCAGCCTCAGCCTCCCAGGTAGCTGGGATTACAGGTGCGCACCCCCACACCAGCTATGTTTCTCTGCCCCTTTTATTTTATTTATTTATTTTTTGACACTAGGTCTGCTATGTTGCCTGGGGTACCCAGAACTCAAGCAATCCCCAGCCTCAGCCTCCCAGTAGCTGGATGACAGGCGCGCGCCACCACGCCCAGCTATTTTTTTGGCTCTAGGTCTCGCTATATTGCCCCAGGTGGGTCTCGAACTCATGGACTCAAGCGATTCCTAATCTCAGCCTCCCATCCTAGGCTGGGATTAAAGCTGCATGCCACTGTGGCTGGCTTTTCTAGCCCTTTCAACTGAGGTGTGTTCCCTGCTTTGCTAGACGCCGTCCATTGCACACCTAATAGGCTGCAGTTGAGTATACACAAAGCTCCGCAATGCAGTGGGGAACCCAAGAACTCCACGTGACCGGCTTTATTGCAGCACTGGTTTTATTGCTGTTCCTGGAATGTAACCTGGGCGTTCGGGGCGTGCCTGTCATGGCACATTTCAGGTGGAATTTGAATGGAAATGTTCAAGCCAGTAGCTTCAGCATCTGAAAGATGTGCAAGATCTCCCAGCTTTCGTGCACAGACAGTTCCTGGGGCCAGGAAGTCCCCCCCCTTCCTCTTTTCCTTGCCTGTCACTAGTCTTCAGCAAGGGTGACCTCACCTGAGTCTCCCCCAGAGCGCACCCCACCTCTAAGCCTGGCTGTGGTGACAGCGAGACTGGCAGGAACTTGCAGATGGGTACCATCCTTGGTTCCCAACAACCTGGACTCTTGTGCGGGGTCAGCCCCCACACCATGCTCCCTGTCACCACCACCACCTGCCACCCTACAGTGCTCAAATCAGACGGGAACAGGCTGTCGTGTGTTACTGTACCTCCTGAGAGATGTGAGATGGGCCCCCCAGGACCTCGGCAAGCAACAGAGTGCCGGGGTGCTCCACTCATCCTCAGACCTCCCAGCAGCACCCTCTTTTCTCACAAGCTTCCACTGAGCTTTGCAAAGTTGGCAGCCCTCTCTCTCTCTCTCTCTCTCTCTCTCTCTCTCATACACACACACAGAGGTTCTTTTTAACAACGTTTCAGTAACCAAGTATGACCAGACTGGAGACGCCTCTGATTCCTTTCAGCAGAGACTCCAGCCCTCGCTCCTATTCTGAGTGGGAAAAAGGCTTGTTCCGAGCGTCCTCGGGCAGGGCTGGGAGGCCCACAGGCGTGTGGGGCCTTCTCCTTGGTGTGCAGCTTCTGTTCCTGAGCCAGGCAGTAAGAGACACTGGCCTCCCCACCAGCGAGGCCTGGGCGTCTGGAGATGGATCAGCTGTAGCAGCTAGGTGTGGCCTGGGACCTGGGCACCCCCAGGTGTGGGGGGAGGCTCTGAGGACTGAGCCCAGGTTGGCTCCCCAAGCTCTGGTGCTATACACCCTGGACTGTGGACTCGCTGCTCCTTCACACCCTGGAGGCGCCCTTTGCTCCACCCCCCATCGGCAGCTCCAGGCCCGCCCCTGGCCCCTCCTAAGGGGACAACAGGGTGGGGGTCACAGAGCTGACAGCCTCGCCCATGTCTCTACAGTCCATGTCTCCCGGTGACTTGGGAGCAGAGCAGGCAGCTAGCGGAGGGGAAGGAGGCGGGGGGGTGAAGCGAGTTCATTCGGGGGTGCTTGGCGGTGTCCCTGGCTGTATCACAGTGGCCCAACGGCACCCATTTTCCCATCTCCCTTCCTTGTGGGCGCTGGCACCCTTGTGGGTGAGGGGCACCAGGTGACCTTCCCAGCATGAGGACCCCAGCACAGGGACTCAGGATCCTGTTTTTCTGATGCTGGGTGAGCCTGTGAGGGCAGGAGAGGCCAGGGGGCACGTTTTGGGGTTCCGGCTGGACCCTCACCCTTGGCCTTACCTCTAGGCTCTCCAGATGGACCGCTCTGCAGGGACTGCTTTGCTTAGCCTCTTCCTGGACACGGCCTGTGTCACCCTTGGCTGGTCAGTCTGTCCTCCTGCCTGGCAGCTGTTGCCCTCCACACCTCTGGCCCCTGGTGAATTCTAACCAGGTGTGCATGCCTGCACCCCCTTCCTCTTTGGGGCAACCTGCAGGATGTCCCCCTCTTCAGCCCCTCCACTAAGCCTGAAATTTCATTGGCAGACCCATGGGATGGGGGGGGGGGAATCTCAGGATGATCACCCCAGGAGGGGGTGACCCTCCAAACTAGCACCAAGCAGACAACATGCCCAGGAAGCCGGGTGTTGCTAAGTCTCAACCCACACTGACTCACTCAGCAGCAAACTGCCCCACCCCCACCGCCTTGGCCCTGTGACTGCTCAATTTGCTCTGCCCTGGAATGGGAAGGGTGGTGTTTACTGAGCCCCTGGAATCTCAGCCTCCGATTCTGAAGTAGCATCACTTTTTTTTTTTTTTTTTTTTTTTTGAGACCAGGTCTCGCTATTTTTGCCCGTGGAACTGCAGGCTCTCGTTACCCAGGGTACCACAGACCCAAGCGATCCCCAGTCTCAGCTTCCCAGGTATTTGGGATTACAGGCACATGCCACCACGCCCAGCTATTTTTTGGGAGTAGGTCTTGCTGTGTTGCCCCAGGCAGGACTCGAACCGTGATCCCCAGACCCCACCGCAACTCCATAAGCTGTTGCTTACAGGCACGCGCCCCCGTGCCCGGCCTCACTTTATTTTCATTCTGTGCAGAGGGCTTACCTCGGGGCACCCAAGGCTGGGGGGAGAAGGGAGCAAACTGGGGTGCACGCAGAAGCAGCCACAGTCTCCTCCAAGCCAGAGGTATCTCCCCACCCTTCTGGAACCTGTTCTGGGCCGTTTGTCCTGCGGGGATGAGGTGCTAGATCCATGCGGGGAACCTTCTGGACCACCTAACACACACCAAGCTGCCAGGTTGCTGGGATCCAAGCCCCCAATCACCCCAGACTGGCGAGGGCAGGAGCTGGGGACTGAGTGCGAGAAGCTACACGGTGTTTTGGATTGTGGGGTTAGAAAGACAAATCATGTTTCAAAATCAGATCCCACAGCCCCAGCAGAGACTCTGAATGAATTTCCTGTCCTTTTGAAGCTTCCCATTTACCTTCTGCAAGATGGAGCAAAGGAGTAGCCAGGCACGGTGGCGCATGCCTTTAAGCTCAAGCCTATGGAGTATGGCTAGGACTGGGAATCGCTTGAGTCTGCGGGTTCGAGACCTACCCAGGCAACACAGCGAGACCTAGTCCCAAAAAAATAGCTGGATGTGGTGGCGCACGCCTGTAATCCCAGCTACCTGGGAAGCTGAGGCTGGGGATTGCTTGAGTCTGAGGTTCCCCGGGCAAAAATAGCAAGACCTAGTCTCAAAAAAAAAAAAAAAAAAGAAAAGAAAATGAAAGATGGAGCGAAGGGTAAAAGCCATTGGTTAAGGTTGTAGATGACAAGGGATTTCAATTCTCTTTTTTTATGTTTCCCCCACCTCATCCCCAGAACCCCAGACCTGGGATGCAGAGGGCCTGGGGATAACATAGGCAAAGCACCTCCCACAGCTGCTGGTTCTGGGAGGGGGGGGAGAGGCAGAGTGAGTGGCTGTGTTATTAGCCCACTGAGGGGCACATCAGGTCCAGGAAGCAGGCAAGGGCACTGTCACTGAGCCAAGTCAGACATGACCACAGCCCCTGCCAGCCTGCCCTGCCCTATCCCCAAAGGGAAGATGGCCCTTGGCTCCCGGCCACAGCCACCAGCACAGTGCCCTCCTGGCGCCATCTTCCCTCACAAAGCACGGCCCTGTCTGAACCCCCAGGGCCAAGGGCTGTAAAAGGGCCATAAAGAGAACGGAGCTGCCATAAACCAGAGACAGAGTCATTAGCAGTTTCCTTTCTGATAAGGGCTTCAAGGGTTCCGAAGAGACAGCTATGATTTCCAGTCTGCGTCCTTGTGCCCTAGATATTTGAGTCTTCGGTTCAGAGTCCATTTAAAGAAGATGAAGAGGAGAGCCCCTCCCCCAACTGGAGAGGGGGGTCAGGAAGAAGACGGGAAGGTGCTTCTACTAACCAAGCAAAGATGAAGCTTTCTGTGTGCCAGGCTGTCTGCCCAGGAGTTTATCGGCTCATTTGCTTCATCTCCCAAGCACTGCTTGAGGTAGCCACTACTATGATCAACCTATGTAGCAGGAAATGCAGGCCTAGAGGCAGGACTTGCTACACATTTGTAGCGCTCAAGGCAAAATGCAAATGGCGGCCATCTTGGTCAACTGTTATTAGACGTTTCAAGATGGCAACAGGAAAGCATTAAACCCACGATGGAGATGGAGCATTAAAGGAAGCATTAAGCCCAGGGTGGAGTACAGGAACGTGGAGTTCTGTATGAGCCAGAGATCACACCCCCTTATGAAGTCAGACTATCTGGAGGGTGAGTCAAGGTGTCATGGAAAAGAACAGGCTCTGGCTGGGTCTCTCAATGCCTCCCACACCTTCTGTGAGGTGGAGGATGCTGGATCAGTCACAGGTCGAGGCATCCAGAAGGTGAGGAAACTTCCTGAGAGATGGGATCTCCATGCAAGGGGTTTCAGGTGGTCCACTATATTGGGAGATTTCACGCTGCATTTCCTCAGACATCCCTAAAGGGTCCTGTCCCCTGGAACTTGTGGGTCCCAGCTCAGGTCCCAGGGCTCAGGTCTGCTTATCTTTTGCCCTCTGTAGCAGATGGGAGTTTCTGTACCACCCTGATCCAGTGTCACCTCCCACTCTCAGCACAATGCCAGCCAGCGCCCATCAGCTTGAGCTTCTGCAGGCATGGATCTGAGAGCCACTGAACTCCAGCTTTCCAGTCGACTGTGACCAGTCAAAAGCACAACTGGGGAGATGCATAGTAGTCTGGCTCCAGCTCACCCTGCGCCAGGGTCACTCTAAGTTGTGGGGTGGGGGGCACCCACACAATCTAGAGCTGGAGCACCAGGACTTGGATGTACACTCCCCTAGGCTGTCCTGCCTCATTCTCCCTCCTCACTCCACGGCTGACATTGAAGGCTCAGCTTTCTCTTGGCTGTGGCTGGACTCATCAGATAAGAGAAGAGGACGTCAGAAGCCAGCCGCTGGTCCTCTCTCCAGCACTCTTCCTGAGGCCAGGATGACATTTTGAATCATGTGACCCCAGTTCTTCCTGCTGATTGGATGACCTTTGGCCACGCCCCCTCGCGAGCAGCCAATCAGACTGGCCGGAGGCATGAGCCTTGAAGAGTCAGCCTTAGAGAGATGAAAGCTCAGTTAAGTTTTTCTCTTGAGCTTAGGAATTTGAACTGAGAAACAAGGGAAAAACTAAGCCAGGCACGGTGGCTCGTGCCTGTAAGCTTCAGCCTACGAAGAGGCCAGGGCTAGGGATCGCGGTTCGAGTCCCGCCTGGGGCCTGTAGCGAGACCTAGTTCCAAAAAATAGCTGGGTGTGGTGGCGCATGCCTGTAATCCCAGCTACCTGGGAAGCTGAGGCTGGGGATTGCTTGAGTCTGTGGTACCCCGGGGCAACGAGAGCCTGCGGTTCCACAGGCAAAAATAGCAAGACCTAGTCTCAAAAAAAAAAAAAAAAAAAAAAATCAAGGAAAAAACTGTGCTCTCTGGGAGTCCAGGTGGCAGAAGGGGGCCGGGCCGGAGCAAGGCTGGGGTTGGCAAGCCCGACCCTGCCCCAGACAGAGCAGGGCCCAGAGGTGGCTCGTGTCCCGAGGTGAAGAAGTTCTGGCTACCTCCCTAGGTTCTTGCAAGCGACCTCCACCTCCCCTTGTATTGTCTTATATTTTCCAACATTTCTACACTGACTTTCCTTTTCAGCAAAGCGAAGAGACCCCAGTATGCAGGGTCTTGAGCATCCCAGCAACCCTGGCATTTGGGAGTGCTTTCTTATTTATATCCAGTCAGACCATTTTTTGTTTTTAGACTAGGTCTCGCTTTGTTGCCCAGGGAAGTCCTGATCCCACGCTCTCAAGCGAACGATCCCCAGCCTCAGCCTCCCAGGTAGCTGGGATTACAGGCACCCACCACCGCACCTTGCTGCTTTTTCGAGACCAGGTCTCTCTGTGTTGCCCAGAGTAGTCTCGACCCCTCGAACTCAAGTGATCCCTCTCCTCTTGCTCCCAGCGCTTGGATTACAGGATTATAGACCACCATACCTTGCTTCCAATCAGATCTCTTAAGCTGAAGTTCAAGGCCATTCGGAAGCTGGAACTCCAGGGCCTCCGTTTGGGGGCACTGGCATCAAACAACTCCTAGCCAGGGTCTGCGAGGGACAGGCCAGCAGAAGCTTGTCCTTCCTGGAAGTGGCATCTTGAAAGGCAGCATGGCACCTTTATTTCCCTGGGACCATGATCTTAGATAAACGGGGGAGGGGGGTGGGGTGGGGGGTGGAATATACGGAGTTGAATCTCTGTGCAGCCTCATCCATGCGGTTACACACACACACACACACACACACAGTCACACACACACACACACACACACAGAGTCAGCATGCCATAAAATGAAGGCCTGGAAATACCAGACTAAAACATGGGAGGAGAAAATATATAATTGGTTTTATAGAACTTGAAGTCCATTTCCTCAGTGAGGGGACTTTTGTTAGTAAGTCTGAACAGCGAAGAGATAAATTTCCTGGCCCTCTAATCCCTTTTGCATTTCCAGTCCCTGTGTCGGCTTCTCTCTGGAAGGTTTTGTTCTCCACACTTCCTGCTAGCTCAGACTCTTCAACTTGAAAGGGGCGGCCGAGTAGACTCCACGGTTCTCTCTGGGATAAATGCACATAACCGGCCATAGCTCTCTGTCGCTTTTTGTGAATTCTCTTCCCACCTGCTTGAAATGGGGGTTGCTGGGCAGACCTGGCTGGGGTGGGGGGCGTGGGGGAGCCTGGACTCATCTCAAAGCAGCCAGGCTGGCAGCTGGTGTCACCTGCCTCCCCCTGCACCCCAGAAGAAGAGAGTACAATGCAGACAGAAGAAAACTGCCAGGAGACCTTAGCCTGAGCTCCTGTCTCAAATTCACCACTAAAAATCTCTGTGAGCTTGGGCAGATTTTTGTCCTTCCTCAGCCTCAGTTTTCTTAACTGTGAAATGGGAATGAACCACTTTGTTACAGGGTGGGTGAATTGAGAAAATGGCCCTCTAGTTCAATGGGTTCAGAACATGCCCTGAAAATGTTTGCCCCCTTTAAGGACCAGCTATGGTTGCCCATCTCCTCCCCAGGGAAAAATGTCTGCAAGTTCTCTGTGCTGCCTGATGGGGGAGGGGTCGATGAGCACCCAGCTAGGGGACTTCTGCCTTTCACCTGCCTGTGAGAGGAACAACTGCTCACATGTGCACAGGCAGGGAGGTCCTGGCCCGGGGAAGGGTGAGTGGCAGCTACCAGGTTTGGAAACACGTGCCCAACCCAGTTCCAACCAGATGAGGCTGGCCTGCAGCCAGCGGTCACTTTCCACCCCAGTCCTGGCCAGAAGAGACTTGTCCAGATCCATCGCCCACAACCAACACAGCTCCCCAGAGTCCAGAAGCCCAGACTGAGGAACTGCCTTTCCTTTCCCTTGTGGAAAACCCCCGTTCTGGGGGTTCAGGCCGGAGCTCACGGGGCTCAAAGACACAGTCCCCTCTCAGAGACCCCCCCCCACTCTGGGAGCACAACAGGCTGATGGTCTCCCTGCAGGCCAGGGAGGGGGGTCCCCAGACTCTCCCAAGACAACTGGCCATGGAGTCACCAGCTTCTTCTGCCTGGCTGAAAATGGTGGCTGAAAAAAAATAGGCCACCACCACCACCCAAAAGACCAACCCATCAGAGTGCGAGAAGGAAAGGAAATCCAAATGTTCTGAGTTTAGCTCTTAAGCATAGTTTCCAGCGAGTGCGCTCATGTCTTGAAATGGAACAGATGAAAGCAACATGTGTCAATGGTTGTAGGAACTCAATAATGTCATCAACAGGAAATAAAGAAACTGAACGCTGAAGCCGTGGTCCAGCGCTTAACTCTTCTCCTGCCCTAGCCCCACTGGCTGGCTGCGCCCTCACGGAGCCAGATTCCTGCCTGCGCCCCCTTCCTCCCCGGTCTGCAACCAGCGCACCCCCTCCCCCCAGCCTCCTGCCAGGAGCAGCAGCCCCAGAAGGACTTGCTTTGTTCCTTGGGGCTGACGGCCTGCAAGGAAGGGAGCCCCAGCCGGGATCAGCTGACGAGGAAGCTGCATACTTCTCTCCCCATAAGGAGCTCCAGTCTTAGCTGGAGGATCTCGGCTGAGAGTTCCTGGCAAGGACAGTGCTGGCTGCCGGTGGAGGTGGCAGAAGCAAGGCCAATCCCTGGTACTGAAGGGACGACGGTGCTATTGGGGAGACCCATAGGCCCCGAGGGATGAGTGGTGTGCCTCTGTGGCCAGGGGTGCGGATGGGGCAGGTGCAGGTGGAAGAGATTCACCCCAGCCCCCCACCCCCCCCAGCAGCAGAAGCACACACGCATGGGCTTGCTGACCCACTGGGGACTCTGGCATGGATGTGGTGGCTGGCTCCAGGCCATGGTCCCCCTGGCCAGGCCCTGCTCTCCCATCTCTGATGGACATGTACTGTTCAGCTTGGGGGGAGCTGCCTCACGGTTGAGCCTGTATTCCACATGGAGATGGTACCTAAGATGTGAAAAGTGGGTTAAGATCGGTGAAGTGGGATCGTGGAGCAAGAGTATCCACCGGCCCACTTTACCTTTTTATTTTTAATTTTTTGAGACTAGGTCTTGCTATGTTGTTCGGGCTACCTCAGACTCAAGTTGCCCGGGATGCCATGGACTCAAGTCATCAAGTGATCCCCAGTCTCAGCCTCCCGGGTAGCTGGGATTACAGGCATCCACCACGGTGCCCGGCTGCTTTTTCAAGACCAGGTCTTGCTATGTTAACCAGGGTAGTCTCAAACATGCAAACTCAAGCGATCCTGGGCCTTTTGCCTCCCGGTGCTTGGACAACAGGCGCGTGCCATCACGCCTAGCCATTGGCCCACTTTAGGCCTGGCCTTTGGTTGCAGGCCCAGGAGTGCCAGATGTGTGCACCTGGCACCAGCACCAGAGCCCTCAGGAGGGCCCAGAGCTCACCTAGGCTTAGGGACAGCAGGCCAGAGCCCTGGCCTTTAGACTTGCCTGGACCCAGGAAGCCTGCACTAGGCCGTGGGAGCTTGTCGGCAGTTGCAGGTAAGTGAATGAACAGAGAATCCCTCATGCCTGCTGCCATCATGGAAAACAAACAAGAGCCAGGTGTGGTGGCACACGCCTTTAACCCCATCCTAGGAAGGGAGGCTGAGATGAGGAATCCCTTGAGTCCACAGGTATAAGACCCTCCCAGGGCAACATAGCGAGACCTAGTTCCAAAAAATAGCCGGGTGTGGTGGTGCGCACCTGTAATCCCAGCTACCTGGGAGGCTGAGGCTGGGGATCGCTTTAGTCTGTGGTACCCTGGGCAACATGAGTCTGCGGTTCTCCAGGCAACATGGTGAGATCTAGTCTCCAAAAAAAAGAAAACAAACAAGAAACCCTTCGAGCCTGTCTCCAGGCTGGATCCAATGTGGGTGCTTCAGTGTTCGCTCTAGACTTGCTGTGCCAATGTGCGTTCGCCAGCTCAGCCTGCCAGGGCAGAATGGCAGAGACAGAGCAGCCCACACAACAGACCCCTATTGTCCCAGCTCTGGAGCTGCCAGTGTGATGTCAGGGGACAGCTGCTCTGGCTCCTGGTGAGGGACCTCTTCTTATGTGCCCCACAGCTGGGACAGAGCTCTTTGGGGCCCCTGCTTATAAGGCCACTAATCCCATGACGAGGCCCCAGCCTCGTGACTCCATCTCCCCTTAATCACCTCCCAAAGGCCCTGTCCCCACACAGCATCATCTTGGGGGCCAGGGGGGCCCCTGGCAGATGAAGTTGGTGGGGATTCAGTCTACAGACCATGCTTACCATGTCTGTCTGACCCCCATCTGCAGGGCCTGAAGATGCTGTGGCTACCCGAGGCTCAGGGACTGTTGTCAGCAGAGAGGAGACACAGGCTTTGTCCCCTGGGAACCCCCACCATGCAGGAGACGAGAGACAGGAGCAGACAGCTCCAAGCACAGGGTGAGGACCAGACCCCAGGAGGGAGGCACACAGGAGCTGGGGGTGTGGGGGATGGGCACAGAGCCCACCTAGATGGGAGGCCAGAGGGGCAGAACTGTGTAAGCGGGCTGGGTGTGGTGGCATGCGCCTTTAATCCCAGCCTAAGAAGGGAGGCCGAGACTAGGAATCACTTGAGTCTGCGGGATCGAGACCCGCCCGGGGCAACATAGCAAGAGCTGGTATCCAAACATAGCCAGCTTCCGGTAGAACAGACTCCAAGCAGACTCCCCACTTCTGACCCCCCCCATTCAGCCAGAAGGCTCTTCCTAAAGCACAGCTCTGCGACACAGCTCCCCGCCACCTGGTGAAACAGTGCCGCTGTGAGCCAAGCCTGCTCTCGCGGTAGAGCTGGGTGACCCCATGGCCACCCCAGCTCTGCACCGGAAGCTGGCACTGAGGGAAGGAGGGCACCGGCGCTGGCAGGAAGCAGGTGTCTTAGCACCAGCGCTGACGCGGAGATTCGCACCCCCAGGCTGAGGGCCCCGCTAGGAAGTTAAAGGCTTGTATCCCCTTCCACGTTCTGGGGCTCCGGCTGGGCTGTCCTCGGTGGCAGCACATGGGCTGAGGTGACGGAAGCTAGAATGAGGAAGACTGAAGAGAACGCAGGCTGCCAATGGAGTCCGTCAGTCACGGCTGTTTATCCGGACCCCTGGGCTTCAGCAGCTAGTCTAGAAGGTCCCATTTGGCTGCACAGTTACTTTTTTTTTTTTTTTTTTGAGACTAGATCTCGCTATTTTTGCCCACGGAACCGCAGGCTTTTGCTGCCCGGGGTACCACGGACTCAAGCAATCCCCAGCCTCAGCTTCCCAGGTAGCTGGGATTACAGGCGTGCGCCACCACGCCCAGCTATTTTTTTGGAACTAGATCTTGCTATAGGCCCCAGGCGGGACTCGAACCGCGATCCCTAGCCCTGGCCGCTGCTTCCTAGGCTGCCGCTTACAGGCACGAGCCACCGTGCCCGGCCCTGCGTAGTTACATTTAATTTCAGCAGCTGCCTCGGGCCTCCCTGCAGGGGTGCAGGGAGGTGGGCGAGGAAAGGAGGGAAGCAGCAGCGTCTCCCAGAGGGTGGCAGGTCAACAGGTGAACCTGGAGACAACCCAGACTCCTTCAGTGTCCTCCTGTTGGGGACCAGGGAGCAGTGTGCCCGCCGTGGGTCAGCCGTGGTTCAGGGCAGAGCCCTGAGGGGCCCGGGTACCAGGGGGCAGCTCGGCCTGGCCAGGGGTCAGTGCTTGGGGTGAACTCACTCGGCTCAAACCCAGAATGTCAAGAAAAGCCAAAAGTCAACTGGGGGGGGGGCGACGAGCTCCCCTCCCAGGACCGGGGGGGGCTCTAAGATTCCTCTGCCCTGGGAAGGGACACGGGAAGGGCGTGCTGGCCCCACGCTGACCTCCTCCCTGCCCACGAGCCACACTGATTGCAGCAAGAACTGGGGCTGGGCTTCCGCAGAAGCTGCCATGGCTGTGAGCGCGAGGGGTACGGCAGGGCGCCCGGGGGTGACTCGGCGCCCTTATCCCTGCAGGCCAGACCCACCCTGAGGTTGTTATGGGGTGAGCGATGGGTCCTGCTCCAGGCAAGCCCCAGAACGGGGAGGGCTGTCAGACAGGGCAGGCGGGGGGGGGGAGCAATCAGGACACCTCTGGGGCACAGAGGTGTCCTGCACACTGCGTGCCAATGACATGCAGGCTCACGGGGGGAGGCAGACCCTCGGCTGGGTCCGGACAGGCCTCGTCCCGACGAGCCTGGTCCCGCCAAGGCCAAGGTCTCCATCCAGACGCAGCTCATCGCCGAGCTCCCTCTGCAGACTGAGTGGAGGCCGAGCCCGTGGCGGTGAGACTCTGAGAACCTTCAGGCAGGGCCAGCCTCGCCCTCCAGGGTCCAGCCAGCCATCTGCCATGTGCCGGAGCCCTTCACTCCAGGGGGACCTCTTTCCCCTTATAACGGGGCAGGAAGCCAAGCCCGGAACACCAGCGCAATGGATGATGGGTCTTAGGGGGCCTTAGGGGGCTTTAGGGGGTCCGGACCCCTTATTCCTGTGCCCAGGCCCATTTGCACAGCCTGCTTGCTCTGGACCCTCAGGGTTGCAAGAAACAAACACAGCAGAACTAGGAGCGTGACCCCTGCACAGGACAACACCCGCGTACCCTCCGTATACCCTCCTCCAACGGGTCTGCGGGAACCCTGGTGCCCCAGACGGGAGCCTGAGGACGGGAGGACGGGGAGTATGTGGCGTGCCTGGCACGTGGCCAGGCCCCGCCAGGATGCCTGCGATCGCCGCTTCCCACAGCAGCACGGCCTGAGCCGCACCCCAGGGTCTCACTGAAAGGGGGAGACTCCCTCACGGAGCTCCCCAAAACCTCATTCGAAGCAGGTGCTGACCCGGAGAGGTGCCTGGAGGTCTGGCTCCAAGTGACAGGATAGCAAATGCCACCCTGACATGGAGCCCGTGAGGATTCGGGGGCACACTTAGCCTGAGAGCGAAGGGCACGGTCCGGCCTGGAACACCTGTCTGTCTGTCTGTCTGTCTGTCTGTCTGTCTGTCTGACTTCAACTCTAGCGCATTCCAACACGCCACACACGTCTCCACTGAGGCATCTGGGGTCCACCACAGGCCGTGCTGGGCTGTTCCTCGTCCCCTGTGAGTTCTCGCGTCTCCAGAGCACGCAGGCCACGGCGTCAAGTGTCAAATGTGTGGATAATGCGCTAAGAGCTCTGGGTTGGATCCTAGAAGAAATTATGGAGATCATTTCCTCCTATCGGGATCCATGGAAAAGTCATCCTTTCCCAAGAACCAACCCCATGCCAAGAGCTGACCGAGCTGCCCGCGGCTGGCATCGCTGAGAGGGTGGATAACCCACAGGTGGTTAAGGAGGGCTGCCGGGAGGACCGCTGATTAGACCACAGGCATGACCAGCTACAAACAGCAGGGCCACCGTTATCTCCTCCCCCAGCTGGTTCTGCAGCAGCCCTTGGCTGGCGGGTGCTGCTGGCCCCAAGATGCCAGCACAGAATGCCCCCCCCCATTCTTCTCTGTCCAGACCCTTCTCCAACCTGAGTGTGCAACCCACCGCAGGGGGGTGTGTGGCTGCTCCAGAGGCTGCAAACACTTTCGGCGGCACAAAAAGCGTGGGTTTTGTTGTTGGTATTTTTTGTTTTTTTGAGACTAGGTCTCACCATGTTGTCCGGGGTGGTCCCAGTCCCATGGACTCAAGCGATCCCCAGCCTCAGCCTCCCAGGTCTCTGGGATTACAGGCGCCCGCCACCGCACCCGACTGCTTTTTCAAGACCAAGTCTCGCTGTGTTGCCTGGGGTAGTTTCGAAGCCGCGAACTCAAGTGATTCCTGGCCTCTTGCCTCCCAGTGTGTGGATTATAGGCGCGCGCCACCATGCCCAGCTAGAATCTGTACGAGGCATTGCAAGGAGTCGGGGCGGCAGGTGGCAGCGGCTGCAGCCGGACAGATGTCTCAGGCCCCAGGGGCCAGGACCTGAGAGCTGGCTCAGGCGGTTGGCGCGCTCAGTGCAGGCCACCCTCCAAGTCAGTTCTGCGCCTGCGCTGGTGGCCGGAGGCGACTTTTCTGGTTCCTTGGGGGGTGCAGGGGGACCCCCCAGGAGGAGATGGTCTTTGTGGTTCTTTGAGGGGTGCAGAGGGGTTCCCCAGGGGGAGAATGATCCCATAGGCTGAAGGCTGGCAGGGGCGAAGGGGCTGGAGTGAGCGCCCCAGCCAGGCTCCCCAGGGCAGGAATTCAGACTGCAGAGTCCAACTGAGTCTGGGAGGGGGAGAGGCTGTCACCGCCTGGCAGCTGCTCAAGTGTCATCCATTTCAAAGGCCTTTTGTTGACCTTCTAGCAGCCATAAGGACAGCCTGAAGCCGGCACTGGGAAGGCTCCCAGCCTCAGTGGCCTGGAGCACAGAGCTGGAGCCAGGCAGTCCGAGGATGAGTGGGGGGAGGGGGCTGGGGGTGTCCACATGGGCCGCAGACGCCAAGAGGAGCCCCCCCCACCTGCCTACTCCCCTTTGGGGTGACAGAGGGGCTGGTGCAGGGCCGCAGAGGCGGGAAGGTCACCCGAGGGTCCAGAGTGCAGCCAGCCAGGGAAGTCACAAGCGTCTACGCTGAAGGCTGCGTCTCCCGTGGGCGATTCTTCCCAGCTGGTCCACGGCGGCTGCAGGAGGCGGGTCTCTGCCTCTAGTCTGGGCTCAGCCACTGCCGATTAGCTGGCCAGTTCGGGGCAGGTCACCTCCCCTTTTCCATGCACAATTTTTTCAGCCGCGAAATAGGTGGCTGCGGTTGCGGGGCCTGGTTCTCCGCATGGAGGCCGCTGGCATCTCAGTGGGCACAGGGAAGGTTGAGAAGCCCAGGCAGGGAGGGGAGGCCCCAGGGGCCCCCAACCGGGACACCACCTTCCACCCCCAGACCAGCAGAGTCTTCCAGGCTGCTTGGGAGTCCGCATCCCCTGCAAAGTGCTTTCCAGGGCAGGGCTGGGAGAGCGAGAGGGCCCTCCCCCACCCCCACCCCCCCACACCCCTGGTGCTTTCTCTGTGTCTTCATTTGATTCGGATTATTGATGGTCTCACCGAACAATGGGGGCCCTGGGGACCTTTGATCTTCCCCCCTTTTGCCCCCCCAGGTTCTGGGGTCTGTGGTTTGGCAGGGAGGCCTGGGGGGGCCAGCCACCCCTGAAAGGGCCCGCTCAGGCCCCGGGTGATGTCAGGCTCAGGCTGCTGGCGAAGTTACCTGCAGCTTTGAAGCACTGGCGAGTCCCCACCGTCCTCTCAAGTCAGCGGCTACAAATGTTAATAAAATTAAAGCCACCTGAGAGCTGAGCACAGGGTCCTTTGAAGCAAGTCTGTGATGGGTTATTACCCTCAATTATCTAGTTGTCCACTCTCTTCGCTCGGGGTTAAACTCTTAACTCTTCCCTTTGAAGTCATTATCCTTTTATCTATGACTGGACCCAGGAATTCAGGACAATAATCAATAGAAACTTCATAAGAATAGAGCAGTCGGAGGGGAAAGGTGTGAAGATCCCTTTAACTGGTGACCTGCTAGGGAGGAAGAGCAGGGAAAGGGGGTGTCTGTCCCCAGGTAGGAGAGGAGGAAGGAGAAGAGGAGGAAGAAGAGGAAGAAGAGGGGGGGAAGAAAAAAGGGGGGTGTCCCCCAATAACTACAACCCAGGGAGCAACTTCAGATCCTCTGGAAAATAAAGAGAAAGGGCTCATTTGGGGGCGATCAGAGAAGTGCAGACCTCATCAAAGGGGAAGAGAAAGTAATGAGGCAAAAAGACACAATTAAAGAATGGGTTTAATTAGGGCTTTGATGTCTGACAGGGTTCGGGACACTCTTGGCCGGTGGGGCCGGCTAGTCACGGGCCAGGAAGTGGCTGGTGAGGAAGCTCTGTGCCCCCAAGAGGACCAAGGCTAGCAGGGAGCCTCCGTCCGCCTTGGGTCTCTGGCCCGAGGAGAGGAGGTCTCCGGAAAGGAGGTCTCTGGGATCCTCAGGAGGGGAACATCACAACTGTGTGCTTTGCAGGGCCCTTCCGGGGTTTCCGGAGAGTGTCTCCCCATGTTGGGGGGCGGGAGGGGGATGGGGGACGCTAACTAACTTTGGAAATGTGTGTTTCATTTCTCCTTTCCCTTTAATCCCATTTGGAACGCTTGTCTGCTGAGGAAAGATGGATGCATGGAAGGGCAGAGCCTGTTGGGGCAGTTTCCCAACAGGATGGGGAGCAGGGAGCCCCCCCATTCCCGCCCCCACCTCCTCCAGGAGCCTCAGCCTGGGCGGCTCTCAGGGTGACATTCCAGCGCCTGCCTTCCACCTTGCAGCGCACACCTCCATCTGCGCCTGACAGGCGGCACACACCCCGACAGAGGACTGGAAAGCTCGCCTCTGCCTGGTTACAGCTCCCCCTCTCCCCATTAAAGAAAGAGCCATAAAATAACTCGCTTTCTCGGGCGCAGCATCTGGAAGGCGCCCCTCTCCTCTCCATCTGCTGAGCCCGCAGCAGTTCAGGCTTTGACACTGTCCTGGAGCTGCGGGGAGCCCTGCCAGGGGCGGGTGGGACAAAGGGTTTGACGGGCCCGGGGCCAAGCCAGCAACTCTCTGGACCCCAACTGGTACCCAGAGCTGCCCCCTGCTCTGGCCCGGCCTGGGTGTTCTGGTGCTGCGGGTTTAGGGGGGACAGCTGGTGCCCTCCCAGCCTGTCAGACAGGAAATGGCTGCACGTTCTCTTGTTCCCCAGGGGAATAACTGGAGGCAGGGTACTGCCTCACCCAGGGGGAGTGGGGGGCCAGGCTGCTTGCAGACCCCCACATGGCCCTGAGGCCCTGGAGATGCAAGGTGAGGTGATCCTGTCTTGGGCTTCTGCTTCTGTCTTATTTAGGTACAGGGTTGAGGTAGCACTGAGGGAGGGGGAGGGGAGAGGGAAGG
>PVHY01026596.1:0-17131 GCA_004024945.1 Uropsilus gracilis
GCAGGGAAGGGAATGTTTCAGGAGATGTTTAAGTCTATCTCACAGGCCTCACCAAAAAACCCTGGAACCAGAACTGTAACTAAACAAGTTCTCCAGGCCTGGCCTAGAATTGAACAGAGACTATTGCTATCCACTGTCTAGTGAACACCTGGTGTGTGCCAACACTATAGTAGGCACTTTGTAAGCCTACTATTATTCCTCACAGTAACCTACCTGGAAGTAGTAGGCATTTTTCCGCTAAAGAGGTAGAGATTCAGAGAGGTCAAGTTCTTACACTGGGTCACACAGTATAATAAGGATTTGAATCCTAGGCTGCTGGGCCCCAAGTCCCTGCCCTTTCAACTATTCCACAGCCAAATGTTTCTCTTCAAGCTGTCAAAGCTGTATATTTGTGTAGACACCATGACTCCCCCACATCTGTCTTCCTTTTTTATTTTCCCCTTATGCCTTTCCCACAGAGAATACCCAGAAGATAAGTCACCCCTCTAGAAAGACTTCCTGATTCCCTCCAAGTTAGAATTCATACTATCTCTGTGTTTCTAAGGCATCTAGCAGGAAATTTTCCATAATATGGGATCAGCCTCCCCAAGATAGGCTTTTTCCAAGATGTCTAGAGCAGGCCGTTTTTAACCTTATATGGAACAATCAAGACCCTACAGACCTACCTCCTTGGGAAAGCTGTTACCATTACTTAAAGAATGCAGATGACTTAGATTTAGGTCTATCTCCAGAGACAAACTTTTTGTCGGAGATGTGGATCTGAAGGCAGGGCAAACATCCAGGCTAAGGTTTTGTCATGTGAAGTCATCCCTTCAAGACTCCTTAGTGCCCCAGACGTCTCAGCAACATATATAAAACCCTGGTTTGCCCCCATTTACTTTAGAATTTACAGCCATGTAAGTTCTCCATACAGAGGTGATTAAAATGTTTTTTTCTCCTACTAAACTGTCTGATGTTAATTTGTTCATCCATCCAACCTCAGAAGAACCAGATCCTTGTCTCTCAACTTTCTTCTCTACTATTCGTCTGCAAAATGTTTGTGACATTCCATCTCTTTCTGACCTAGAGTTAGGCCACAGAGAGTTACGCTAAATATTTGGAGCTCCAGAGGGAGGTCTACTAAATATCTGAAGCTGACTTTTTATCACACAAACTTTTTTTTTTTTTTTTTGAGACTAGGTCTCGCTATTTTTGCCGGTGGAATCGCAGGCTCTCGTTGCCCAGGGTACCACCGACTCAAGCAATGCCCAGCCTCCACTTCCCAGGTAGCTGGGATGACAGGCGCATGCCACCACGCCCAGCTATTTTTTTGGAACTAGGTCTCACTGCGTGCCCCAGGCGGGACTTGAACCGTGATCCCTAGCCCTGGCCGCTTCATAGGCTGAAGCTTACAGGCACGAGCCACCGTGCCCGGCCCTTACCACACAAACTATTGCATGAATATACTTCTGTTTAAAAATATATTTAAGAACTATATTTAAAATATACTTAAGAAGCCCCAAATGTAAAACCTGGAGCTATAAAACTGGAAGCTATAAAACTGGAAGATATATGACCTTTGTGATGTGGTATTAGGAGAAATTTTTTTAGATATGACAAAAAAAAAAACAAAACAAAACCAAGATCTTTAAAATTAAAAAATGAGCCAGGCACGGTAGTGCGCCTATAATCCCAGCTCTTGGGAGGCTGAGGCTAGGAATCACTTGAGCCCGCAGGTTTAAGACTACCCCAGGCAATATAGTGAGACTTTGTCTCAAAAAATAAATAAATAAATAAGTAAACAAACAAATAAAATAAATTGATCAATAGGACTTCATCAAAATGTAATTCTTCTCTTCAAAAGACACTTATTGATAAGAGGATGAAAAGACTAGACACAGCCTGGAGACAATATTTGTAAATCATACATCAGATAAAGGGTTTGTATTCAAAATATATATAAAGAATTCTCAAAACTCAATAATAAAAAAGAAACCAAACTAAAAGAAATGGGCAAAAGATGAAAGAATAATGAAAGAATCATGATGAGGCTGTTCATCTTTGCTCTGGCAGTGGCCACGGAAAGCTACGCTTGTGATAAAATTGTATAGAATGAAACATGTAAATCTGGTAAAACCTGAATGTCACCAGAAATCAGGTAAAATTGAATTCTGACATTGTACAAGGGCACACCAGTTAGGCGTACCAGTTAGATGCTACTGTCAAGGAAACAGGGTGAAGAGAGAAGGAATTGTTCTCTGTTATTTCTTGTGACTGCTTGTGAATCAACAATGATCGGAAACTAATTTTTTTAATAAGCAAAAGAAGCAAATGTCATGTCACTAACGTAGATCAACGGAGAGTATGTCTCGTCATTAGGAAATTACAACAAGCTAAAACCACAGTTACCACATACCAATCAGAGGGGCTGACTGCCCCCCATGCCAGGGAGGAACTGGAATTGAATGCTACTGATAGGGATGAGAAATGGGAACTCCAGTGTGGAAAGGTTTAGCAGGTTTCTAAAAAGCTAAATAAAAACTTGCAGTGTGAGCCAGTCATTTCACTACTCAATATTTACCTAAGAGAAATGAAAGCATAGCTGAGCACGAGGCTCGTGCCTGTAAGCGTCAGTCTATGAAGTGGCCGGGACTAGGGATCGTGGTTCAAGTTCTGCCTGGGGCCCGTCGTGAGACCTAGTTCCAAAAAAATAGCTGGGCATGGTGGCACGCGCCTGTAACCCCAGCTACCTGGGAGGTTGAGGCTGGGGATTGAGTGATGAGTCTGGGGTACCCTGGGCAACGAGAGCCTGCGGTTCCACGAGCAAAAATAGCGAGACCTAGTCTCAAAAAAAAAAAAAGCATAATTTAAATTAGGACATGTATACAATTGTTCACAGCAGCTTTCTTTGTACTCATCAAAAACTTATAAATCCAAATGCTCATCAGCAGATGAAAGGATAAGTAGTCTGTGATATAGCCACACATGACCTCTGTTCAATAATAAGAAAGTATGAGCAAGTCTCAAAATAATTACCCTTTTTTTTTTTTTTTTTTTTAGACTAGGTCTCGCTATGTTGCTTGGGGCACCGCAGACTCAAGTTGCCCAGGGTGCCACGGACACAAGCCGTTTCCAGCCTCAGCCTCCCAGGTAGTTGGGATTACAGGAGCCCGCCAAGGTGCCTGGCTACTTTTTCTAGACCAGGTCTCACTATGTTGCCTGGGGTGCTCTTGAACCTGTGAACTCAAGCGATCCCAAACTGCTTGCTTTCCAGCACTTGGACAACAGGTGCGGGCCACCACGCCTGGTATCTTTGCCTGTCTGTCTGTCTGTCTATCTATCTATCTATCTATCTATCTATCTATCTATCTATCTATCTATCTATCTATCTATCTATGTATCTTTTTTTTTTTTTTTTTTTTTTTTTTTTTTTTTTTTTTTTGAGATTAGGTCTCGCTATTTTTGCCTATGGAACCGCAGGCTCACATTGCCCGGGGTACCACAGACTCAAACAATCCCCAGCCTCTGCTTCCCAGGTAGCTGGGATTACAGGCACGCGCCATCACACCCAGCTATTTTCTAGAACTGAGTCTCGCTACGATGCCCCAAGCAGGACTCAAATCGCGATCCCCAGTCCCTGCCATGGCTTCCTAGGCTGTTGTTTACAGGCACATGCAACCATGCCCGGCCCGGGTTAATATATATATATATAATATATACAATTCAGTATATTGTTTTCCATTTTTAATCTTATTTCTTACATAGTATATATAATATATATCTTACTATATATATATGTTTTATGTATATATTACATGTATTCTACTCCATTTATAGAAAAGTCTAGAAGATACATATTAATCTACAGGAGTTACAAGGGGTAGAAGGAAACTTTTAGAGGTGAAAAAGTATTGACTGTGATGACAGTTGTGTATTACATGTGTCAAAACTTACCAAATAGCATGCTGTAAATATATGTAGTGTGTGAATGTTCATTACTCTTGAATAACACTGTTTAAGGGGGAAAAAGAATGAAATATCTATGTGGAGATAAAAGTACAATTTCAGCTTCACATTGCTCTCTTTCCCCCTCTCTGACTTCTCAGCTTTCTTTTTTTATTTTTTCTGAGACTAGGTCTCACTATTTTTGCCCATGAAACCGCAGGCTCTCATTGCCTGGGGTATCACAGACTCAAGCAATCCCCAACCACAGCTTTCCAGGTAACTGGGATTATAGGCAGGCGCCACCACGCCCAGCTATATTTTGGGGACTAGGTCTCATCACATTGCCTCGGGCAGGACTCGAATCGTGATCCCCAGTCTCCGCCACAGCTTCCTAGGCTGCCACTTACAGGCACGTACCACTGTGCCCAACCTCGGCTTCACAGCTCTAACCCTTATTTGTAATTCAATGTTTATCCTCCTGAGGTTCAATTTAAATACAAATAAATGCACAATGGCACATAGTTCATGCCTCTTGACTAAGTAATATACTGTGTAACCCATACATCATGATGGTATGGGATATTTCCCTCACTCCAGAAACTTCCTTCACACCCTTTCCCTGACAACTCCCACCCTCCACTGTAAAAAGTAACCACCATCCCATTATCTTTCATTCTTCTTTTTTTTTTTTTTTAGAGAATAGGTCTTGCTATGTTGCCAGGGAAGTCTTGAACCTGCTGACTCAAGTGATTCTTAGCCTCAGCCTCCCAAGTAGCTGGGATTACAGGCACGTACCACCGCACCCAGTTCATCCCAGTATCTTTCACCATAAATTAGCTGGACCTGTTCTGGAACTTGAAGAGAAATTATGTTGTTTTGTGTTGATTTTTTTTTTCTGTCACATAATTTCTTCTCTTGTTTTGAGTTCATTCTCAAATACATGTGCACTCAAGAGTGAAATGTTTCCTCTCTCCACCCCCAGTCTAACTCTTGCTGTCTGTACACACTGTCGGATTTAGGTGTCTCTAGAGACATTCTTTCTACCTACTGTACCCTCTGAAGACGGACGTCTCTTCCAGTATGTCTATGTAATATCACTGTTGATGGGCATTTAGGTCATCAACTTTCATCTTGTAAATAGCTCCTCAGTGAACATCTGTAAATGAGGTTGTCTGGCTTTACCCACCATTAGTCTCTTTGGCCAACACCTGTGCTATTGTGCCCTACCACACCTGACTCAATGGATGTGCGTATGCGTAAGTAGGCACACCTGGGCCTAGGAGGCACAGATAAAAGGGGCGGCATCAGCCTCACCCCAGGTGAGGAGCAGAGCACAGGAAGGATAATGCACTAGAGAGAGCTCAGAGAGAGCGTAAAGATTCCTGTGGGGCTAGGGGGCTCACTGCCTCCCTGGCCTTGCTGCCTAGCCTTGCCCACTTGCCATACAATTGGCCCAGCCTCCCTGCTTGGAGTGCTTGTGTACCTGGTTCCTTGAGAGCATCAAAGCCTGTAAAATCCACCAAGGGCTTGGCATTCCTCTTTAACTGCTAGAACTGATAAAGAACCTAGTCAGACTGTGATGCTTGCAGAACAGTAGGCAACAAGAACAGAATCATTGTGCTACACCATCACTGAGCTGAGGTCTTGGGTGTGTGTGTGAAGTTTTCTCTGGAGTTGATTACAGCAAGTAGAATTGCTGGGTCAATTAGAGACATTCAGTAATGAATTAATATTTTAATTTCCTCTGGTTGGCCATTGTCCTTTCAATTCTTTGACAATTCTTTTGCCCAGCAAAATGTTCTCTCCAAACATCAGAGCATTGCTAAATAAGGCCTGGGGAGTTTGAAGAGGTTGTGGGGGGAATGTAGAAAGGCAATGAGGAGTCCAGTTAATTGATGATGTCTCTCTCCTTTGAAGCTGGTCTTACTGATTCATTTCCCTGGTTTTCTGATGTGAAACTCAGAAGGCTGGTTGACTGTCCCTTAATCCACATTTCTGTGGGAAGGGAAGGCTGCTGATTCCCAGTGAATTGTTTGGAAGGAGGGACCATAATATCACCCTTTCCTGTGAAAGCAGATTTTTCACCCCTGCTAAAACAGTGGCGTTGGGTGACTATTCTGAGCCTGTTCCCAGGGCCCTGATCTGTCCTGGAGACCCTCTGCCTGTCGGCAGGCCCCAGGAAAAGAAGACACACAGTGCCCTTGTTAAAATAATGCTGCTCTTACAAAAGCCATAAATCTTAGGTGGACTTTTAAGCCTCAGTTTCCTCCTTTGTATAAAGAAACCAAACAGTGCCTCACTTTAGAATGGCGGTGAGGATTACAGGAGATGATAAAGACAAACTTTAAACATTGCCTGGTGTGAAGAAAACAATAAAGTCACACAGACACACACATACACACTTTTTAAATCTAAATACCAGACAGATAGAGCTCAAAGAGGGCCCACTAAATTTACCCAACAGCTGAGTTGCATCGAAACACGGGGCCTCTTTCCCTAGGCGGGTGGGGGGAGGGAGCTAAGCGTGGGGGGCGGGGGTTAAAGAAACCTCCCAAGCGGCCCACGGAGTAGGCCCCGGGGGGAGATTCCCAGGTGTGGGGCGGGAGGTAAGGTGACCCTTGCCCAGCGACAGCGCCAGCCAGGAGCGCATTCCCAGGCCTCCCTCCGGAGGTCCGCAGGTGACTGGTTGGCCGGGAGGTAGCGGGCTAGCGAGCCAGCCCAGTTTGCGTCTCCAAGGCGACCGCCCGCGCGGCGCCAGCCTGACAGCTAGTCCCGGTTTTATGAATGGGTGACGTCACGGGCCTGGCGTCTAACGGTCTGAGCCGCTTGTTCAGACGCTGACACAGAGCAGCCCGCGAACAAGCGGGAGGGGGGGTGGGAGACTCGAGCTCCACAGCTGCCGCGCCGTGGGAGGGAGACCCTGATCCGAGGTCTTTGGGAGGAAAAAAAAAGAAACATTCTAAATCACTAGTTGATGCAGATTTGGGGGAATTTTTGCAGGGGCTGCAAATTCCGAGTAGAATCAGGAGCTGCCGCCCCCCGACTGGGCGCCTTCTATCTAGCTCAGATCCTGAAAGTTCCGCTCACAATCCTAAAGGAAAACTTTCTCGAACCAATTGCTCCCACGCCCACCCCCCAAAGGTCTGCGTAAGCTCCCCTGGTCCCAGGAACATTAGTCGGCACCATTCTCGGGAAACTGGGAAAGGAAAACCGACCTTGGGGGAACAGACTATATAAAGGAGGTCAGCTTCGAATTCCGGCCCAATGTTCGGCAGGTCAAGATCCCAGAGGTAATCGTCTGACAGGGTCCAGTACTGGACTGTCTGGCCTGCCGTCCATCCCGGCCTCAGTTTTTCTTATCGATAAAATGGGGCGAAAATGAACCTGGGGAAACTGATTTTTGAAGTCTTTTCGCTATCGGCAATGTCGGTTTAGTCTCCTCCGCGAGGAGCCCAAGGTGCGCTAGCGCTCACGTCCCCCGGCCACCCAGCCCTCCCACTTTCTCGGCCCCAGGGACCCGAGGATCCCCGTAGGCGAGCGTGAGCTCGTAGAGCCGAGGGCCGGACGCCGACGCGCTCCAGCCACGCCCCCAGGCCGCTCATTGGTCTCTTTTAAACGTCTGGCCCCGCCCCGGGGTGTTTTTATAAATAGTGGGCTGAGGGCTCCGACACTCGCATTCTACTACGGTGGTTTAGGAGTTTGGGGCTCTTCCCGCACGTCCTCCGCCCACTCCTGCCGCTTTCGCCTCTTAGCCCAGCCGCAGAACCATGAAGGTCGCCAGTGGCAGCGCCGCGGCCGCCGCGGGCCCCAGCTGCTCCCTGAAGGCGGGCAAGACCGCGGGGGGCGCCGGCGAGGTGGTTCGCTGCCTGTCCGAGCAGAGCGTGGCCATTTCGCGCTGCGCGGGGGGCGCGGGGGCGCGCCTGCCCGCGCTGCTGGACGAGCCGCAGGTGAACGTTCTGCTCTACGACATGAATGGCTGCTACTCGCGCCTCAAGGAGCTGGTGCCCACCCTGCCCCAGAACCGCAAGGTGAGCAAAGTGGAGATCCTCCAGCACGTCATCGACTACATCTGGGACCTGGAGTCGGAGTTGAGATCGGAATCCCAAGTCGGGACGCCCGGGGGTCGGGGGCTCCCCGCCCGGGCGCCCCTCAGCACCCTCAACGGAGAGATCAGCGCGCTGGCGGCCGAGGTGAGGTCCGGATTGGAGCACGGGATCGTTTTCCCTTCTATAAATAGGGAAACTAAGACCTAGAGAGGGAGGGGGGTTTTGGCCCTATGTCGGCCTTTCGGGCGCCCGGCTATGTAATGATGCCCGATGAGGTCGGAAAAGCGCTCTCACTTCGCGTCTTCTGGGGAAGGTGGTTTTGCAGCCTAGTCCCTTTAAGCGCCGGTCTCACCTCTTCCCTCTCGTTTTCACAGGCAGCATGTGTTCCAGCGGACGATCGCATCTTGTGTCGCTGAAGGGTCTGAGACGGCGGACCCCAGCCCTCCCGGGGGCGAGAGGAACAAGCGCTCTGAGCCTCCCAGACACCGCGAGGAAGCTGGGGAGGAACGAGACAGATCGGAGGCCATCCCGGGCTTGCTAGGTCCAGCCCAGGGCTTGGGGGACTGACTGGGCAGGCGACCCTCCCTCCACGCTTATCAGCCACCAGAGACTTGGGGGAAATTTCCCCCGTTTGTTTCTATTTTTTGAAAAGCAGACATTTTAAAAAATGGTCACGTTTGGTGCTTCTCAGATTTCTGAGGAAATTGCTTTGTATTGTATATTACAATGATCACCGACTGAAAATATTGTTTTACAATAGTTCTGTGGGGGTTTTTTGTTGTTATTAAACAAGTACTTAGATGGTGGAAAGTTGCGGTGACTTCTTGGCTTGGGGGAGGCTGGGCTGAGGGTGACCCCCCCTGACCCTTTCGCAGCTGGCCCTGGAAGGAAGGGGACTGGAGGGCTACATCTGGGCTGTGGCTTTCACCGACCTGAAATGAGTGTTTCCGGTGTCTTTAAAGTATTCTTTCCCCATCCCTGGCCATTTCCCTACTCCCCAGAGCCATAAAATTAATCCTCTAGACCTCTTGGGTTTCTTACAGTGGTCCTGGGGCCATCTGGGTCACCTGGGGAGGTTGTTAAAATGCAGATCAACCTGCGAGGCCCCCTCCAGGTGGGACTATTCACTAAGCCATTGAAGTCCAAGAGGCAGGTCACTGGGCCACCTGCCTCTAGAGAGGAGGGGGAAGTGAGCCGCACAAGAAAGGGACTTGCCCAAAGCTGCAGCCTGAGCCGGGAATATCGCCCCATTCCCCAGTAGGAGGTGTCTCCCTGATAGGCCAGCCTAACCTTGGATCCCAGCAGGCTGCCCTGGGGCTCCCAGCTTTGTCCAAGTGGGTGAGCATGTTGGCAAGGCCGGCCTGGGCACAGCTGCCGGGCCACCTGCTCTGGGTCCAGATTTGGCCCCCTCCCCCTGGCTTGGCTATGCCAGCAGCTCACGCTAACCTCTCTCCCCCAGGGCTCCTGTGTGGGCTCTGCAGAGGAGTGGGCCAGTCAGTCTTTAGCTCCCGGACAGGAGAAGGGTGTCATTGGCAAGGACTATCTGCCTGGACATGTGTGTGAGTTTGCACTCCTGGGGGCGTGTCTAAGTGTCTGGGCCTGCACATGTGCCATGAGTAAACCGGTAGTGCCCCCCAAAATCCTATGGGGTTGGGTCATCTGTGTAGAGACTTGGGAGGTGGATGAGGATATGCATGATATAAATGGGGATGTCTGCAGAAAGGCATAAATGTGTGCACACATGTGCTCTGCAGATAAGTGTGCAGGCTCCTGCTTGGGCTGGTGTGTCTGCCTGAGTGTGGTGGCCATCTCTGTGGGGCTGGCTTAATGGGTGGGGTTGTGTTTCAGGGCTACACAACCACACGGGGCTATGGAGCTCTGTTGAGTGTAGTAGCATCATTCTGCAGAGTAGCGGGCATTCCCAGGTCTCTGCTGGCCTGCAGTGGAGGTGAGGGCAGCTGTTCTGGCAAATCCTCACAGTTCAATACCAACCCTCCGGGCAACTGTTAGGTCCTGGGGTCTCTAGCCCTCGGGTAGCCCTCCTGCCTGGCTCCCATGCATAACCTGGAGAAACCGAGTCCCCTTTGCTTGGAAAGGGTAAGGACTGTTAATATACTTTCAACACATAAAATAAAAATAAATAGCACTACCAGCCTGACCCTGCTCAACCCTTTACATAAAGGATTTCATGGCTCCCGCTGGGGTAAAAGGCAAGAATCTGATCCCTGGTTTACAACGGAAGAAATTGAGGCTCAGAGGGAATGAACAACCAAAAATTAAAGATTATCATCTATCCAGCACCCAGCCAGGAACCAGCTCCTCCCCAAGCACATTATGAACTTTATCAAAGAACATAATATTTATAGGTAAATTATGTCCTTTGATACTCCCCACCCGGCTGCTGTTTTATAGTATTAACTTCACATAATTGTTGCAGAGAATAATGCAGCCAAACACTTAGCACGCAGCGTTTGATAGCTATAAATTAGCACTATTAATCGTCGCCTGTGTGTCCTTGAAGTGTCGTCAGAGGCACACGTGTGCACCCACTCCCTCCGCCGCGCACCCCGCCGGGCCGGCGAGCCCACCCACGGGGGCGGGGGCGTGTCCCCGCGCGGGCTCCTAGCCCGCGGGGCCTTTTTCCCGGGGAGGAAGGGGTGGTGCGGTGCGGGGCCCGGGCCACCGCCCCCGCCATTTAGGCACACTCCAGATTCCACGTTTCCCTCTTTTTCCCCTTTGGCCCGGGCCCAGCCCATCTGGAGGCCGGCTCGGCGGCGGCCTGGGAGCGTTTCCATCAGCTGGGCCCGAGGAATGCGGAGCTATTTAACCTGAGCATCCCCAGGTGTACGGAGGCGCCTGGCTGTCTGGGGCCCGCCGCCTTTGGCACGGCCGCGCTAGACAAACAGCGCCGCCCCCGCCCTGCCCCTCCGCCCGCAGCTGCAGCCGGCCTGGGAACCGGCGGGCGCCGGCGGCTTGCATAAGAGACTCCCGGCCTCGGCGGGGAGGAGGGAGGGGGCAGAGGCTGGGGGGTGGGGGTGCAGGGGGTGGGGGTTGCGTGTGTGTGTGTGTGTGTGTGTGTGTGTGTGTGTAGTCACAGACAGGCCCTTTTAACCCCTCCTTGGGAAATCATTAAAGCCTTAACCCCTCCTACAGGGCCCTGGGCTGGGGCGCAGAAGCACCAGGAGAAAGTTTCCTGAACATCGGACTGTGTCTCTCCATGGCTGTGGGCCCGACTCTTGAAGTATTTGTTTAACGAACACTTAGAGAGTGCTTATTACGTGCTAGACGCAATTCACGCATCTAATCCTTCTCACAGTTGTTGGGGGGTAGTGCTCTCAGGTGCTAGCTTAGGAGGCAGTAACAGCGGGCTAACAGTTTAGTAGTAAGGCTGGTGCAACACAGCCTCCCAGCCAGCCTGATGCCATCACTTCTGCTGAGCCTTGTTTTCTCATCTGGAAAATGGGCTGCAATGTGGCCGTTGTTTGACCCAGGCTGGGAAAAGCTTAGCTCCCCTGATGGATCGCAGACCCTCCGCATGTGTTGGCGTCTGGTGTTTTGAGCTCTTACTAATGGTGAGCCGTTCTATCAGGTGAGCCAGTAGCTCTTCCTACTTTTCAGATGAGAAAAGGGAGCATCACAGAGGGATGTTGACTGAGAGAACTTTCCAGAAATCATGCTGCTCCAAAGAAGGCTTCTGAGGGCCTTCATGTCCTCTCAGGACCTCCAGATTAGCCTTTCCATCTTATTTCTAGCTTAAAATCATACCTGGTGAGTATATAATTTTTGTTTTAAACACATAAACCAGGAATTACATATCAGTTTTTGCAATGCACATCTTAGCCATTTTTATAATTTAAAAAAAAAAAAATCTAGGCCAGGCATGGTGGTGCCTGCCTGTAAGCGGCAGCCTAGGAAGCCACGGCCAGGGCCAGGGATCGTGGTTCGAGTCCCGCCTGGGGCACATAGCGAGACCTAGACCCAAAAATATAGCTGGGCATGGTGGCGCGCGCCTGTAATCCCAGCTACCTGGGAAACTGAGGCTGGGGATTGCTTGAGTCTGTGGTACCCCGCGCAACATGAGCCTGTGGTTCCACGGACAAAAATAGCGAGATCTGGTCTCAAAAAAAAAAAAAAAAATCTAACTAGAGCTGGGAAATGCGGAGGTGGCCCTGGGTCCCTGTCTCTAAGCAGTCCCAGCCAGGTTCCTGTGATCCCTGCAATAGCTGGGCACAAGTGTTGAAGCAGGTAGAGACCACCCATACTGTGGAAATGCCTGTTTCGGTCCTAGGGGCTGAGGGTCACCAGGCCCTGACCTCTGAACATATACTGTCCCTGCACCGGGGGTCAGGAGTGCTTCACGCACAAACACCAGCTCGACACCTGCCAATCTGAGTAACCCCCAGACCTCAAAGTTCACGCGTGGGGCCAATGTGTGCTTCAAGAGTGGGGACATTATGTGCCCAGGAACCCTCCACATTTTGCCCCCAGAGCCTGAGGCGGGGTCAGAGCCTTTCTTCCTGAGAGCTCAACTCCAGGAACTGCTGGCCAGAGAAGGTTCTCTGCAGGCCAGGGTCACACACTGCAGGGCTTTCCAGTGACAGGCCTGCGATCTGGGGCTGGCTGGCAGAGGGAAAGGAGGTGAGTCACAGCCAGGCCGGGGGTCGGGCGGGTACTGCCTTCCCGGAAAGGGAAGGGATGAGAGGAAACCAGAAAGCCTGGAGGCGCACAAGGGACGGGCCGCCCTTATCTTCCCGGGACCCACCTAAGCGGGTGCTTCCTGCCCCAAGTCTTGCAAAAACTTTTCTCCAGCACTGCAAGGGGCGCCTGGGCCAGGATGGGGTTGCATCAGGGCCTTATGCAAGGGGTGGCAGGAGAGAAGGGAGGGAGGGGGGCATGAAGTAGCAGTGGGTGGGGGAAGGCCAAACCTAAGTCTGCCACTTCTGACTAGGCATTTGCTTCACCTCCCTCGCTCTCGGCATCTTCAGCTTTAAAATGAGTGTTACAGTCACTGTTTCTAGGTTTCAATGACATCACCCCAACCCCATCTCTGGGTGGCGCACCTTTGTCATCTCTACCTGGAAAATTCTACCAGCCCCAACTGGTTCATTCAAGAAATTGTTTAAGAACTAGGTGTGCCAGGAAGCAGGCTGCGTGAGCTGACAACTTAGATAAAAATCCTTGCCCTCTTGAAACTTATGTTCTAGTGGAAGAAGACAGGCAGTAAATAAATACACATGTGTATAATCAGAGGCGGATTTATCCTGGAATTACTGAAAGTTTCTTTCTTTCTTTTTTTTTTTTTTCCTAATTTTAAATCCTTGGTAAATTACTGAAGTTTATACTTGAAGTCTCCTTATTTGGAAAAGCAGAAAAACGTGTTCATACTTTTTGGTATGCATGTTGTTGTAAAAGTTGCAAAATCTTTGGGCCTTGCTTGCAAAAACCTAGGTTCTCCCCTGTATATTCAGACTCCTCTGTATATTCAGACACAGCAGACTCCAAGCTTGAAGACACACTGCAGAAGGCAGAGGAAAGTCCTGTCGACGGACTGTTCACTTCTTTAGTTTGGGACTAGGTTTGCAGGAAAGGGGTGGGTGGACCCTGTACTCCATCGCCGCCAAGGTAGCTCATACACCTCAGCAAGCGTGGGTGCTCTGGCCGTTCCGACTTCCCTTTGGTCACTGGCGTCCTCTCCTGGGAATATCCGGGACTGCCTCAGTGAGGACGAGAAAAGAGTCCTTAATGCTGAAGGCGATGTAGGCTGGAACCTTAGCGTCCCCTAGCGGAATATATGGAAACTGCATCCAGACCTGTGAGAAGATTAGGTTTAACTCTTTGGTGTGTCTCCGGGCAAGTACAAGGATGCTCTGTTTAATTTTACCCAACTTTTTTTTTTTTTTGAGACTAGGTCTCGCTATTTTTGCCCATGGAACCGCAGGCTCACATTGCCGGGGGTACCACAGACTCAAGCAATCCCCAGCCTCAGCTTCCCAGGTAGCTGGGATTACAGGCGCGCGCCACCATGCCCAGCTATTTTTTTGGAACTAGATCTCATTACAGGTCCCAAGCGGGACTCGAACCGCGATCCCTAGCCCCGGCCGCTTCATTAGCTGAAGCTTACAGGCACGAGCCACCGTGCCCAGAGCCATACTCTGCAATTTTCTGTCACTCCCTTTTCTTAGGCATTGTGAATGATCAGAACAAGATCCCTTCACTCATCTTGCTGCTGTCTAGTATTGCGTCATGTGGTTTAGTTACCTCACCCTCTGTTGATGAACCTTCCGGTTGTTGCATAGCTTTTGCGATTATCAATGGTGCTGCTCTGAATGTCCATTATTTCCCAGTGAACATGTGTGAGGTGTGAGATGGCAGTGTTAGGTTCTTTAAAATATATATAATTTGAGCCGGGTGTGGTGGCGCGCACCTGTAATCCCAGCTAATTGAGAGGCAGAGGCTAGGGATCACTTGAGCCTGCAGGTTCAAGGAGACAACCAGTGAGACCTAGTCTCTAAAAATAAAATATAATTTGGAAGCAAAATCATATTTTGTGGGGTAATGATTGTTGATGTAATTCATATGAAAACTTTTTGAACTCAGAGAAATTTCTTGACCAACACTGGCAGGAGGCAAGACCCCCAAAGCCCAACACCAGAGCCATAGGAAAAGCTGCAAAGCAATGGAGATGGGATTGAAGAAAACGGCCTGCAGCAAGAAAACATGGACAGATCACAAACGAATATAATCTGGCCACCCAATGCAAACTTAAGACTGTAAATCTAACAGCAAGGTGCGCCTGGACCCAACAACACAGTTCCTCACCCAGAGAAAAGACTAACATAGGAAAGAGACTAATGGATTCAGCACAGCTAATAAACAACAAAGAGTGGGGTGTGAGAGAATGGAGGGAGCACCGGAGGGAGGAGGGAAGGGGAAAAAATTTGTAACAGAGAGGTTGTAACTCAAAGAACAAAATGTAATTGTTTATATAAAAAATTTAAAAAATAAACAAAACAAAACAAAAAATAATTGATATGAAAACTTTTTTTTTTTTTTTTTAATTTTTTGAGACTAGGTCTTGCTATTTTTGCCCGTGGAACCGCAGGCTCTCGTTGCCCGGGGTACCACAGACTCAAGCAATCCCCAGCCTCAGCTTCCCAGGTAGCTGGGATTACAGGCGCGCACCACCACACCCAGCTATTTTTTTTTGGAACTAGGTCTCGCTACGGGCCCCAGGCGGGACTCGAACCGCGATCCCTAGCCCCGGCCACTTCATAGGCTGAAGCTTACAGGCATGAGCCACCATGCCTGGCCTAGAATAGTAGTTTTTAAAAAACTAAGCAAAAGAAAGCCCCCCCCCCAAAAAAAAGCCCAATTATATGCTGCCTACGTAAGATTCACTTTATTTTTTTATTTTTAGACTAGGTGTCGCTATTTTTGCCTGTGGAACCCCAGGCTCTCATTGCCGAGGGTACCACAGACTCAAGCAATTCCCAGCTTCAATTTCCCAGGTAGCTGGGATTACAGGCGTGCACCACCACGCCCAGCTATTTTTTTGGAACTAGGTCTCGCTACGGGCCCCAGACGGGACTCGAACCGCGATCCCTAGCCCTGGCCGATTCATAGGCTGAAGCTTACAGGCATGAGCCACCGTGCCCGGCCCTTGAGGTTCACTTTAAATGTAATCATTTAGGGTGTTTTGAAAAAGGCTGGAGAAAGATATGCCATTGAGACACTAATTTTTAGAATTTAAGGAGACTATCTCAATACTAGACAAAGTAGACTTCAGAACAAAAAAAGCATCAGAGATGAAGAGGGACATTATATGATTAAAGGACTAGCTCACCAAGCCATTATAATCTTGAGTGTGCTGACAAAGTTGGGCTTATCAACAAAGCTTCTAAATATATAAAGCAAAACCAGATAACTCTGAAAGGAAAAATAAAGTCATAGTCATACTTGTCACTGTCAACACTCCTTTTCCTGTAATTCACAAAACAGAAATTCATCAGGGCATGAAGATATGACAGCTCTATCAACCAACCTGACCTGATGGGCCTTTATCAAGAATTCCCCCTTAACAGTAGCACAGAACTGGTTCTTTTCCCTGCACGTGGGGCTTTCACCAAGAGAAGCCATATTCTGGGTCTTTCACATTGACAGATGCTTAAAAATGTCAATGATGTAGATAAAGTATGTTCTTGGGTCATAATGGAATTGAACTAGAAATCAAGAACCAAAAGATATAATTGGAAAAAATCTCCACCCCCCCAGCCCCTGAATTTGTGAACTATATTTGTAAACAGACTTCTAAATAACCCACTGGGCCTGAGTAACCCCCTGGATGACAGAGAAATCCGGGCTAGGAGGGAGTTGTTCTGGGGAGGGGGACAGGATGGGAGAATGCCCAGGGGGCAAGGATGGGGCTGGGTAAGAGCCTGGGCAGCCCCTACGGACCCGCAGGCGCTGGGCGTGTCTGGGGCTCAGCGTGAGGGTAGGAGTCTCTTGCTGGGTAGGTGAGATGAAGTAGGCAAAGTGGGGAAAGGCAATAACCTACAAGGAAGCTTGAAGTATGACTGTAGGGTGGCAGAGGCCAGCGAAAATGTGGCACGATGACTATGTGAGGGACCGGGGAAGGATGTGGCAGCTCAAGGTCAGGAAAGGTGGGAAAAAGCGAAGTGTGAGTGGCAGACAGATCACAGGACCTGGGGCCGGGCGCGGTGGCATGGGCCTGTAATCCCAGCTACCTGGGAGGCTGAGGCTGGGGATGGCTTGAGTCCCTGGTACCCCAGGCAACATGAGTCTACAGTTCCCCAGGCAACATAGCAAGACTTAGTCTCAAAAAAAAAAAAAAAAAAAAGCCTGGCAGGGGGGCATGTGCCTGTAACCTTCAGCCTATGTAGTGGCTGGGGCTAGGGATTGCAGTTTGAGTCCCGCTTGGGGCAACATAGTGAGACCTGGTCCCAAAAAAAATAGCTGGGTGTGGTGGTGCACACCTGTAATCCCAGCTACCTGGGAAGCTGAGCCTGGGGATTGCTTGAGTCTGTGGTACCCCAGGCAATGTGAGCCTGCGGTTCCATGGGAAAAAATAGCGAGCCCTAGGCTCAAAAAAAAAAAAAATTAAAAAAAAAAAAACCACCTAAGAGAAACCCCACCTACATACA
>PVHY01026597.1:0-17122 GCA_004024945.1 Uropsilus gracilis
TGCGACTGGGAAGGGAGACGCAGGCGCGGGCTGGCGTGAAGAGAACCGGGCAGGCGCTCCCTTCAGGAAGCCAGCGGGGGCTGTGGCACCTAGCAGTGCCCCAGGAGCGCGGGAGGGAGCGGCTCAAGCAACAGGTGCCGCGGGAGCCACTCCCTGAACAAGACCCTGCGGCAGTTTCTGGGGTAAGGCAAAGAGGGAGATCCAGCTTCCAGGACTGCTTTAACTGGACCCAGTTCCCCAACGGGGTGGTCTGAGGCAGGGGACTTGGCGAAAAGGGACCAGAGCCCCGACTCCGGAAGGTCCCGCTCAGGGCTCCTACCGGGTCCTCCTCAGCCCACCGCGCCAAGGCAGCGCTACCAGGCGCCATCGCCAGGCGCGCACCCATCAGGACGCTCAGCCTCAGAAACTCGACCTCGGCTGCTCCTCGGTACCCTTCTCGCGCAGCACCCGGGCGCCCTCTTCCTGGCGGGCGTCCCTTCTTGTTCGCCCAAGGCATGGAGCTGGCCGGGAACCTCAGCGAGGGGAACCCAAACGGCTCTGAACCTGACTCGGAGGAGTCGAGTCCGCTGTTTGGTATTGGCATCGAGAACTTCATCACTCTGGTGGTGTTCGGCCTGATCTTTGCTCTGGGTGTCCTGGGTAACAGCCTGGTGATCACCGTGCTGGCGCGCAGCAAGCCAGGCAAGCCCCGCAGTACCACCAACCTGTTCATCCTCAACCTGAGCATCGCAGACCTGGCCTACCTGCTCTTCTGCATCCCCTTCCAGGCCACCGTGTACGTGCTGCCTACCTGGGTGCTGGGCGCCTTCATCTGCAAGTTCACCCACTACTTCTTCACGGTGTCCATGCTGGTCAGCATCTTCACGCTGGCCGCCATGTCGGTGGACCGATACGTGGCCATCGTGCACTCCCGTCGCTCCTCCTCCCTGCGGGTATCCCGCAATGCGCTGCTGGGCGTGGGCCTCATCTGGGCGCTATCCTTTGCCATGGCCTCGCCTGTGGCCTACCACCAGCGCCTCTTCCACCGCGAGGCCAGTAATCAGACCTTCTGCTGGGAGCAGTGGAACAACCAGCACCACAAGAAGGTCTACGTGGTGTGCACCTTCGTCTTCGGCTACCTGCTACCACTCCTGCTCATCTGCTTCTGCTATGCCAAGGTGCGGCTTGGGGCCCGGGGAGGGAGGACCCTCTTCTTCGTGTTCCCGCACCCCTCTTTTAGTCTCCACTGCACACCCCCACCCCACCCACCCTCCTTGGGAGTGTCGGCTGACCTGTGTCGTGCATGAGCCCTGTCCCTGGACCCTGGGAGGCGCCGCTTTCATAGCTGCCTGAAACTCCTTGGAGAGGGGTGTGCTCCAGAGGCTCACAGGTTCTTCCCTGCTGTCCCTCCCTGCAGTGTGTCCTCAGCCCTGGGATCGTATTGGCCCAGAGCACCTGCCCACCTCTTGAGCTGAGCTACCCTGCAGCCGACTCTCAGACTGGTGAGAGACTGGCAGGGCCTGGTGGGAGACCGGGGACCTGGTGGGAGCCTGGCAGCTGTAGGCAGTGCCTGATCTCACCCCCCTCTGTTGTTTTGCCCGGATGACAGGTTGGTCAGTCTATGTGGTTCTTGACTGGGGTGTGAGGGATGTCTTGAGAGCAGTATGCTTTTTGGCTGGAGGTGCAGGAGCCTGACCTGGGCATGTCCCCCAGACTCATTTGAATTTACACAGATTAGTTAGCCAGCCAAGTGGGGATACAATTCACTTTCTACACGGTGCAGAGGTGTGGGACTGTAGGGGGCCCTCAACTACTCTCAGAGCTCATTGGACTCCCCTGATTTTTCACCATCAGCGTATGGCTTTGAAGCTTTTATGCTGATGGAAAGTCTTCAATCTTTTGACACAACTTGACAAAAGTCTTCAATCTTTGGACACAACCTGAGTAGAAAGAGTGATGCTTCATACCTGTGATAGTGCCTTGTGGGGCATGCCCCAGGGCACTGTCTATGTCCCTAGGGTGCCCTGTGTGTGAAGTGCCCTGGAGCCTAATTCTACATTGTCCCTGTGCTGTCCTCAGTCCACTCAACCTTACACTCCTGCTGCTGAGGCTGTGACCCAGGAGCCAGCCTTGTCCAGGGGGCGGGGGCAAAGTTGCTTGTCCTCCTGAAGTCCCAGCGAACACGTTTAATAGGAACCACCCAGTTCTGTTTCCTCCCTCCCATGTTATCTATGAAAGCCCCTTTGAGTGGCCGTGTTGCTGACTGTTGTTTGGAAGAAGGGGTCCTGTTGGGGGCCTTTAAAGGAAATCCCATTTGGTCCAGGAATGGTGGGTAGTAGAGACAGCTCCCCCCCCCCCCCAGGCTCCTGTCCTTGGCTGGCTTCTTCCTTTTGTCTTGCAAATGCTAAGCAGAGCTGGGTCTTCAGGATACACAGGCTGGGGTCCTGTCCCTACCTGAGCGGAGGGTGAAGGGGCTGGCCCAGATCACCGGGGTCCCCAGGGAGGGTTGGAATGCAGGGGTTCCCAGGTCTTGAGAGAGAGGGGCTGTGGTCCAGGCCTCAGGCTGGGAAGCTTGGGACTGGAATCTTTGACTTTTAATTCATAATGACCTGGCCTGGGAAGCAAGCTTTTACTGCCTGAAAGTCTTTAGGGAGAATGATGGCGGTCTTCTGAATACAAATGACTTTTAGGAGCAGATGAGGTGACATTGCTGTCTTGTGGGAGTTAATGAGAGTAAAACATCTGGAAAAGTTTAAAGATGGTTTGTTAAAATTCAGTAAATGGAAGGGCTGGGATATTTTTGTATGAAAATACTTTACTTCCAAGCATACCTGGCATTCTTCAAAATCCCAGGCAGTGTTTGCAGATTCCTCCCCAAGCCTGATGGTTGGCAGTGGTGGCAGTGGGAGGTCCCTCTTCTCTGACCCAGCCTTCACATGCCTGTCACCTGTTGGGCATCTTGCCACCTGAACATGTGGTTCAGGATGGGTGCTTCTTCCGGGCCCGCACCTGAGGATTCTTGTGGGAAGTTGCAAAGACCAAAACCATCTGAAGTGACATGTTTTCTCTTCTTGCTGTACCTAGTGGGGGAAGTGCATTCTGGAGCTGCTTGCTGCTCCCTGGACAGCAGCTCTTACAGGGGTGGGGGGAGGGAAGGCACGGGGCAGGGCGGTTGGTCGGGGTGGTGATGTCTAGGGGCTTTTTGAGGCTCCCTCTTACAGACGGGAGTTGGCTTCAGGCCTATCACCGCCAAGTCCCCCCCACCCCCCAAAGGCTGGCCTCTCATTCTCCTCCTTTAGAGGGAATTCTTCCTGGGACCCTAGAGTGTTGCATGAGGCCCACCTCCCCACATGCTACCTGCCGCATCCCCCCAGAGAGGACTGATGTTGCTGACCTGGCTCAGGTGTGCATCACCTTCTCCCGCCCTGGAGATATCCCCTCCCCAATGGCCCATAAGAGGCCTCAATTGAAACACTACTCTAGGGGGATGTCGGCTGCAGAAGAAACTCGGGAAGAAACTTGGAAGAGGCCCCCCTTTTCTCCACTGTTGAAACTTAGCTGTTTGCAGGTTAGGGGGATGGGGGTGAGGGATAGATGGAGCTCCAGGGGCTGATAACCTTTGAACTTTCTGTTTAGGCTTCCCCCTAAACAGATCTCCCCACACATTACTGTTTTGCTGCTTCCCCTGTCCTCTTTCCTTCCGGCCCTCATCTCAGTGACTGTGCCCTCTGGCTTCCCTCGGTGTGACCACGCGACCCTGGCCAGGTTTGCCCTCTGTAGATGGGCCCTTCCTCCGACCCTGCCTTCCCTGTGACTCTCTCATTTGTTCATGTAAAAGCTCCTCTTCTGTGTTTTCCTTGCGCTCAGGTTTTGGACCATCCATTTCTGTTGGGAACAGTCAGCTTACCCACCTCGACGTGTGACACACCCAGCAGCCACTGCACCAGGTAGAAGGCTGGTCTGCTGTGGGTGATGTCAGCCCTGCAGGAAGTAAGTGATTTTAGCAGGGCTGGGAGCTTGGCATTGGAGGCCACTCCCTGGCTGCAGCTGCTCAACCTATGCACAGTTGGGAGGGGATCCTGTTGCTTCTTCCTGGGGCTTGGTCGCTGATCCCTAAGAGCACAGCTACCGAAGGCAGTAGGATTTGCAAGAAGCCCAATCTGATGACTTTCCTCCGGGCTGCACAGCAGAGGGTTTGAGTGACTGGGCCATAGCTTCCAATTCCAAGCCCTCACTTGGCTGCAGACAGAAGCTCCGAGTCACCCAGAGGTGCACTTTGCCTTAGCTTTCACCCCGGGGCTCTCCCAGGACTCTGCAGGGCTTGCCCTGTGTGAAGACAGAGCTTGTGCTATGAGTTCCTGTGTGGAATCCTTGTTCCTGCCTCTCTCCTGAGTGCTGACTCTGTTGGTGTGCAAGCGATGTTTTAGGGGAAATGCCCCCCTTCAGGGCATCACCTTTGCAGCTTGCTGATCGATGCCCAGTTCCCCACAGAGGGGCTCAAAGCACAGCTCATTGAGTGGGGCTAGAGAAGGGATGGAAGGAGGCCTAATGGGCAGGGACCGGTTGGAGGACACTGGCTGCAAGGGTTCTCTGAGAAGGGTACATGAGCTGGGCAGGAGAAACTGTCTCCATGACTGGTCCATGCCTTTTCGTTGGATGGTACTCAGTTGAAACCCCAGGTTCTAGGACTTAGTATTATGTCTGAAGCACCACAGGTCTTGGTGATGGCTGGGCATGGACCAGTGTGAGTCCTGGGGTATCGAGGTGGAAAGTGCATCCACGAGGGCACAGATGTGGGGGCAGGTGGATCTTTCTGGACAGACCCAAGAACTGCTCTGTAGATGGGTGCTGTAGTCATGGCCCCCTCTGCCCTATACCTGGTAGGAAGACTATGAAACTGGCGGACCGTCTCTTCATTCCCATCTCTTCACTACCTACTTTGAGTCTAACAGCTTTAAGAACAGGAGTGTCACCATTTGACACCACACTGCCAAGGCCAGAGGTGACACATTTTATTCCTCTATGTTTTGCAGGTCCTTAATCATTTGCATAAAAAATTGAAGAACATGTCGAAGAAGTCAGAAGCATCAAAGAAAAAGGTAAAATTCATAAGCATACATTCCATATGTCACCATTAGCATTTAGTTTTTGTGTTCACCCCTCCCCGTCTGGCTGCCCACCCAGCACCTGTGAAATTGGGTTTATTGAGGTAAAGGCTCCCCTAGGGTTGGGGGAGCATTGGCATCAGCTGAATGAGGCCAAATCCAGGTGAGGGGAAAGCTGTCTCCCACTGGGGCCCAGCTCTGGCTCCTTCTAGAGCCACTGTCACCCCCTGAAACCTCAGGCTGGCCCATTCTACCTTTGCCTCAGCTGCTTGTGCGGGCCTTGGCCTGGTGGGTAGTGCAAGTTGTCCTGCTTTCTCAGTTATCTTCCTGGTGGTTCCCAACTAAATCAAGCATCTCCTGGGTGACAGCAACATTTATCTTATTTTTCATCTTATTTTTCACATTTCATGTTTTGAGGAAAAATTGTTTTATAAATCAGGATTTGTTGAATTCTTCCTCAGGTAATTTTTAATCTATGATTTTAGAAAGTAGAAGGAAGATAGAATGAGATTACTGTGCAATGTGATTAGGGCAGAGAGGCTAGTGACCAGGCATTTTTTACCCACAACGTTAGACAGAAAGTCTTAAGATCCTTTGTTTTTCCTTTAAAATATTGATCATGATCAGTGGCAGGTAATGGCAGAGATTAGCACTCAAATGACCATCTATTTCAACAATCCTCCTGAAAACAGCCACAGCTCTTTGTGAACCTGCTTGTGTGCAAATGAGCGCCAGGACCCTGAAAAGGCAACTGGAGGCTGTTAACAGAAAACCACAAAGATGAGCTTGTATGTAAAATGCAATCCTGGTTTTTAGGGTGACTGCCTAGGTAAATAAAAGCTTCCATGTAAATAATGTGGCCCCCAGTTTCCATACACCAGCCTTCCTGACCTCAGACATTGTCACAGGCCTCCGAGTGCCCACTCCGTGGCTGGAGAGGAAATGACGCCAAGTGGCTCAAGGTGATTTCCGCCAAGGCTGCACAATCATGTGGGCAAGGCCATGAGAGACACCCTGACTTGGGAGCCCTCCATCCAGCCTGTACGTCTTGTCGTGATGCCAGGACAACATGCCTGTGGCAGGCAGGCCCTCCTGGTGTACTGGCCTCATTGGGCCTGACACATCCATGCCTGCAGGTCTCAGCCTCGAGAGCATCGGGAGAGGTTGTTCTTATCCCAGAGAAGGAAGCCATTAAAGGGAGGGAGGTGGTCTCGCAGGAAGCAGTAGCAGTACATCTGCTTCACACTGAAAGTCCTGGAAGTTGGTGGCCAGCACAGCTGTCACTGTGTTGGGGCTTGTGCATGCCATCCCCTGTCCACCTCCACGATGCATGCTAGCTGTTAGTGGCTGTGTGGTGCTGACAGGACATAGGCTGCTGCCTCAGCGGCATTGAGTAGAGGGGCCATGTGAGTCTCCTTGCAGAGGTTACTGTGCTCCTTCCAGTTAATAACCGCTGGTCGCTGACTTCTTACAATGCTGGATCCATAAACTAGGTGTGCATGGGGTAGATGCGGTGTGCGGGGACAGGGTAAATCCCTAGCATTGGGCTAGGCCTGTCCACAGCTGCCCACTGGACCCCGGGGTGCACAGGGTCCCTCTCTGATGATGGACCTGTTGCAGGTGTGTGTGAGTATGTGTGCATCTGCATGCACATGTGGGGATGTGCAAGTGGAAATGTGATTTTTTTGACCCCAGATAGGGGTTAGAACTTAAAGCCTGGGACCCTGATGGCTGCTGAACAGGTGTCAGGTATCTTCTGAGGTATTTGACTGGCTCCTTGTTTGTGTAGGACAAACAGTGTGAGCTGGTGGGTGTGGATATCTGAGAGAGTCCTACTGGTAGGACTGAGAACAGGAAATGGGAGAGTGGGGGAGGGGCAGGGAAGAGAGGGCAGAGGGGACTGAATGAGGCGAGAAGGGACATCTAGAATGGGGAACAAGGAGAAAAGACAGCTTGCTGGGGCATCTCCAGGTGTCGGCATAGGAGGTTAATTCTATGGATTCACGTTTTGATGGAGATGGAGGACAGCATGCCTGCTCGCAGCCTCAGCTGCAAAGCAGGGTGCCCATCTCTGTGGCTGCCGTCATGCCAAGCTGTAAAACAGCCATGGGCAGTCAGCCTTCATGGAGGCTTACTGAACAGTTCTTCTCTGTGTCAGAAGAAAGATACAAAAAGGGACCCTGAGCTCTGTGGGAACAGAGGCCTGGGCCATGACTGGGTGTGCACTCCAGGGCGCATGGTCCTGGGCACTGCTACAGAGATGCTCCCTGCTTGGACTCCTATGGAAACAGAGCCAGTTTCTTGGAGCCTCTTCAGGGGCTTTGAGATGGGACTGACTTCTGTGCAGCTGGGGAGAGGTCCTGCTCTTGAACTCTCGTTTCTCTCCCCTCTGGCTGCAAGGAGTTCGGCAAGCTTTTTGGTCGTCATTTATACAATTTAGGAAATGTTTTTTCCCATTCTCATCTTTCAGTCCCTTTTCCCTTCCCTGCCAAGTTACATTAGACGTATTGTGAGTGACATGACATTCTTTGAAGAAAAAAGCAGATGACTGTTGAAAAAGAGCATCTCATAGGGGAAAAAGATCAGTACTTTTCAGATTCTCTTCTGCTAAGGAAGAGTCAGGCTGTGAAGGAGAAAAGTAGGGTGACAGGTCAGGGGGGATCATGTTTTAGATGGGGCCTCTGTCTACTCTGTGGCAGGGCTGTGCCCTGGTGTCCAGGTGGCAGACACAGGGGTGGCCCAGGTCTGATGGAGAGGACGTATGAGCATGGAGGCCAGCTTTGCTGTGCAGAGGGCCTGCTGGACCCTGACCTGACACCCTGAGGGAGCAGGGTTCCAGGGGAGCAGAGGAGCATGGCCACAGGAGGAATAAGGTACAGGGGTGCAGGAGCAGTGAGAGAGCAGGGATTGGGGTGCAGAGGAGCAAGGGTGCAGTGGAGCAGGAGCACAGGGGAGCAGGGGCACAGTGGAGCAGGGGTCAGGTGAGCAGGGAGCAGGGTACAGAAGGGCAGGGGAGCAGGAGTGCAGGGGCACAAAGGTGCTCGAGGAGTAGGCTACCGGGGAGCAAAGGAGCAGGGCTGCAGAGGCAGCAAAGGGAACAGCGTATGGGGGAAACAAATGTTCAGAGAAGCAGGAACACAAGGGTGTAGAGGAGCAGGGGGACAAGGGTGCAGGGGAGCAAGGAGCAGGGTGTTGGGGAGCAGGGTTGCTGGGGCAGCAAGGGAGCAGGGGAACAGGGTGCAGGGTAACAAGGGCCAAGGGATCAGGGCACAGAGCTCAGGGATGTTCTGGAAGGGCTGGTTCAGCCTCGGAGGCTATCCATGTTGAGAGGGTACCTTTGTTTCTAACCTGAGGTGGGTAAGAGAGTGTTACTTTCTTTTGGCTCCTGTGTAATTAATTCATCAGTGGTTCTGCAAACTGTTTGGAAAGGCAGACTCCGGCGGGAGAGGTCCCTGAGCACAGCCCGTGGAGCCCATGCCAGGGCTAGGGGCCCGGGGGCCTGAGCATGTCCACCTAGAGGGGCTATGCGGTCTCCTGTCCACCATCTTCGCTTGGAGCTGGCCTGGAGGCAGCAGTGAAAGAAGGATGTGTTCCTCAGTGTGGGCTTCTTCCTGCACCTGTCTTCTCATGCCCCACCTTTTTGTGTCCCCAAAGTATCTGTCGCAAGAAAGCAGCACCAAGGGTTGGGACCCACAGGGTCTGAGAGTGTTCCAGTTTGGGGGGCCCATAAGGTCTGCCCATGCCCCAGTTCTGGGGGCCTGGCTATGGAGAAAATGTGTGAGGCTGGCTATTTCTGGATTTGGGGAGCCTGGCTCGGGAGGCGGGGCATAAGGCACTTAAGGCACTGGCCATCTCCCAGCTTCGGTGGGGTCGTGCTCCTGGGGGTTATGTGAGACTGGCCATGTCCTGGTTCAGGGAGGCTGGCTCAGGGGAACCGGTCAGGGGTAGGCCATTTTCCAGCTTTGGAGGCCTAGCTCCGGGGTGGGGCTCTTTGTGGATCCTGTGTCCCAGCTGAGGAAGCTGAGATGCTTGAGAGCCAGGAGAGCCGGAGACTCCGCTCAGCAGGAACACCGTTCACGTTGACAAGCATTTTATTAGCCCTGGGAGCAGTCTGAGATACGTGATTAGCCCAGGAAAGTGCTCTGGGCGTCCGGTCCTCAGCCCATAGTGACATTGCAGACACAATCTTGTCTCCCAGTAGAGCGGCAACCGTCCCAGGGTAGGCCTTGCTCCCAGTTGGATGAGGCTTTTGGGATCACCGGGACAGAGGTGGCTCTCCAGAGGATTGCGTGGAGGCTGTGAGTCACTCACTCCATGGGGCGGCCACGGACACCCTGGCCAATCTCAGTGCCCGCTGGCTGCCAGCTGCCCGGAAGGTCTTCCTGAAGGACATGGCAAAGGGCACCCAGAGGGCGTGCACATCGTGAGGTGGAGAAGGGCTGTTGTTTCAGAACAGATGCTTCTCATCTTTCTATTTGTGGGTATAATTCCGTCTTGATGACTTTGATTAAATCATCTGAGAGGGAGCTTCCCAGTGCTAATGGAACAGTGCTGAGAGGAGGCCGCCTGCCAGTGTGGGCTGGGCCAGTCTGCTGTGCATGCCTGGCCCTTGAACCTGCCAGGTCTTGATCCGCCCCACCCACCCGGTGTCCACACAGCTGTCTGGGTTTCTGTGGATGAGGCAGGCCAGGGAGTCTCTAGGCACCCTCCTTCCCAACCCAGGGAGCTGGCTGCTGCTGCCTTGGGGCTTCCTGGGGCCTGCTGCTCGTGGGGCCTGCTGCTCATGGCACTGGGGGGCAGGAAGGAGACGTGTCTGCTGGGCACGGCAGCTATGGGAAGCTGTTTGTTCCAAGCTGCTTGTGAAATCGGGCAAAAAGAGAAATAAGACTTTTTTGACTTTAACTTGAACAAATCTGCCTGCTTCTCTCTAGGAAGCAGGCTACTAGCAGTTCAATAGCATTTACCTTTAGCTTGAACTAGACACACCTATGCCTGCTTCTCTCTCTAGGAAGCAGGCTACAAGCTGTTCATTAGCATTTTCACTGTTCACCTCCACCATTGGTATGCAAAAATCAGCTACCAGCTTCTCTCAGCTTTCTTCCCCTCTTTCAGACCTAAAAAGAAAAACTTAGAAACACAGTTTAAACTTTACACTACTTTGCCTCAACTTACCCTCTTTTTAAACTCTCGTGGGTTCTTTCCACCATCCTCAGCCTTCTCAACCAAAATTCCAAGTCAAAGCAAGACTATCAGTGCAGACTAATTTATTTCTAACAAAGTGATTACCTAATTACTACAAAAGAAACTTGTAAGCAAAAACTCCAATTACATTAACATTGTCCAAAACCTTTCTCAACATTGTCCAAAGTCCTTTCCCAGATTGCCTAAAAATCCTCAGTCTCTCAGTCCTGATCATCTCACCAAAGTCAGCCAGTCAGAGCTCATCTCCAAATCCTTGAAGACATCTTCTTTTGGTGTGCTTCAGCTCCTCTATGCTGTCTTCTTGTCCTCCTCCAGGTGGTAGAAGAGACTTCATGGTACCAGACCCAGCAAAGTTCCCTTTTTTTTCAGGCCTGACTTTCACACAGCCTCTTCCAGACACAAGTCAAACTCAGCAAAGCAAACTCCAACACAGAGTTCAAATCTGCAAGCTTCTTAACTGCTTTTAGCACACATGCGGCTAGCCAGGGCCAGCCAAAAGCTGCAGGCTCCAGACCTTGGCCACATGGCCAAGCTCACATGGTTCACATCTCCATCCTACAAAATGGCCGAAACCAAACCTGAATCTCAATCTGAATTCCCATCTTCCTCCTTTTCTTTGTTTCAAACCTCTTTATATATTCTTTCTGTTTCCCTGTCTTCCGGAACAGCTCCTGAATTATTATATTACAAAGAAAAAAAACCCGTTTGATTTCTTCCTTCCCCTTGTATCTTTCTGAAAGGAAATTTTCTAATTAAGGCCATTCTCACATTTTAGCATACCTTCCTTGAAATCTACAATCTTAAACAGGAGACAATGACACCCGCGGGGGGGTGGGTGCCCCCTAACAATTAGAGCAGGGGTTCAGAGTCACGCAGCCCTGTCCTCCCTCCGCTATGCTTCGACTGTGGCCCTCAGCCTGGTCTGCCCTTCCGCGGCCTCAGCCTCCTAGTCTGTGACACTTCTGGGCACCGTTGGTGTGAAGTGACCAGGTGACCAAGCTCTAGGCCCCTCCTTACTGCCATGAGGAGTTGTGGGGTGGGGGAAAGAGTCCCCTGACTGCTCTGTATTTCATAGTTGCTAGTCAGAGACTGCCTTCATTAAGGTAGTTTAAAGAGAGGACATTGACATCCTCTGGGGGGGCCTGCAGGGCATCACAGTGCCCTGCCCAGTGCTGCTCCTCCACTGGACAGACCAGCAGCTGCCAGTCCGCCCACCAGGCACATGGCTGGCAGGCCTTGGGAAGGATGGGGCAGAGTGGGGGTGTCCCTCAGGGAAGCCTATCTTCTTTGGGTGGCCAGCAAGAGCCTTGGGGGAACACCTGGGCCTCTACTGACCATGTAGGTATCTCTCTTGGAGACTTTGGGGCAGAAGGAGGCTGAAGCCACAGGGGTCTGGGGATGCAGGGGCCTCAGACTTTCCCAAGGTGAAGGAACAGGAGGGAGTGCCTGCCCTGCATTAAGTTGAGTCAGGAATGAGGCTATCCCCCCAGTGCTATGGGGTATCAGAGACTGGACTCAGCACCTTTCATGGCCTCACACTTTCCAGCTGTGACCTCCACGGGGTCATGAGAGGCCTGCAGATGTGCGGGTTCATGCTGGAGGCAGACTGGAGATCCGGGATGAATGTGGGGGCCTTGGGGAGTAGGGAGCAGCTGGTGGGTTACAGGGGGTGAGGGGTGGAGGGTGAGGTTAGGTTCCTGGGAGTAGGGGCGGGCTGCAGTTTGTGAGGCTTCCTGCATGCTAATGCCACCTCTCCCCACTTCCAGACTGCACAGACCGTGCTGGTGGTGGTGGTGGTCTTCGGGGTCTCCTGGCTGCCGCACCATGTCGTCCACCTCTGGGCGGAGTTTGGGGTCTTCCCGCTGACTCCCGCCTCCTTCCTCTTCCGCATCGCCGCCCACTGCCTGGCCTACAGCAACTCCTCCGTGAATCCCATCATCTACGCGTTCCTCTCCGAGAACTTCAGGAAGGCCTACAAGCAGGTGTTCAGGTGCCGCCTCCATGGGGAGTCCCCCCTCCACGACACTAAGGAAAACAGGAGCCGGATGGACACCCCGCCATCAACCAACTGCACCCATGTGTGAAGAGGGCTGGCTGGGCCACCATTGGGGATGGACACCCACTCCTCACCCTACCCCAGCCTCATTGGCCCCATTCCTGCAAAACCCCCCAGGTGTGAGTGCATGTCAGACCTGTCCAGGTCCCCCCAGGTCTGGTGAGAGCACGTCTCAATTTTATTTTAGGTCTATGTTATGTTTCAAAAGCAAAAGCAAATGCTCTATATTTTATATCCTTAAGGAAAGACAGTGGAACAGATGTCTGCCCTGGGTCTCACTTAGGTAAGGGGTGGAACCTTTGGCTGCTCAGGCAGGGCCGAGTTCTAAAGCACATTCATTCAGAAAATGCACACCTGTTCCTGTTCCTGGGTTGTTTTAGGAAAGAGTTGAAAATTAAGCTTTCAGTTTTAGACATGCCCAGAGGAGCTCCATGAGACTGGAACTTAGTTCGGTTCACATGGCTGTTTCTTGGGAGGCGCAGCCTGATCCAGGAAGGCTGCATGGGGCCTACTTCTGCCTCCTCACAGGGGTTCCAACCCTGGGCTGCCACTGTCTGTGACATGGAACAGTCACTGCTGAGGGAGGGGAGGTGTCAGCGCTGGACCATGCTGGGAGCTCCCTTGAACCCAGATATGCAGGGTACCTGCCAGCATTAGAAGTCCTAAGTCCACTGTCCCAGGGAGGCCAAGGTGACTCGGGACACTGGGGCTCCAGTCACACTGAGATGCTTGGCCAGCTGTTGGCTCTACCTTGAGTGGCATTTCCCCAGAGGTGGCTGGTTCCAGCCAACATCCCAAGGAGGATGTGTGGACAGTCACTTCTGGCGCCAGGGCCCAGACCTCAGTAAGTCATGTGAGGTTGAAGCCCTGTGCCAAGCGTTTGACACAGGTGTATGTTGAATCTTGGGAGTGAGCGCTTGGGGTCTCCCCTTGGGTTTGAACCAGTGTTATTTTCTTATGTTTGCAGTGACAATGCTGAATATACTTTTACCACCACCATTACTCCACTTGAAATACTGATTTGGGGTTTAAATGAGCGTACCTTGAGGGTCAAACATCATTTTGATCATAGTTTCATATCCGTTCCTGTTTACAAGGAGAAAATGGCTTCCAGATTCAATTATCTTACATTAGAGAAGTAATTCTGAGACTGCCGGTCTTGGTTCTGTTTGGGAGGATGGGAACTAAGAAGACTCTTTTAAAGTGCGATTTGTGCACCGGGTACCTGTTACATCAGGACTGGGTGCCGAACTTCAGGGCTGAATCAGCATGTTAGCTTCCCCTACTCAGCATCTTATTCTGCTGACTACATCCTCCTAGCAAACAGTGTTTACTTTGGCAGCAGTGGAAAAAATTCTCTGGACTGGATGCGGGGAAATTATCAGCGAGGGTGGGAAATCATGGGTTTTCATGTTGGTGCCTGGGTGGATGAATACCTGAGCATGTGAATATTTTAAAGAATTGCACAAGTTCTTTGCACAGAAAGGTTTTGCATTTTATTCAGATAGTAGCAGAATATGTCCTGACTGCAAGACTTCACAAGTCTCCTGGAGTGGGCGGTCATCTGCCAAGACACCTCTGGGGCTGTGAGCATGGGTGAGCCTGCTCCAGGTGCCTCGGACCCGGGGGCTCTTGCCCTCATCTCTTCTTGCTCCCCTCTCCAGAGTCTTTGTGCAGAAAATACTTAAGGAAAGAACATGTAGAAAATGCTGTTTCCTACAGAGTGTGTCAGAGATGGGCTCACCATGATTCTCCAGGGGCCAGTAATCCCATTATTGAGAGGCACAACCCTGAAATCACCACTGACTCGCCACCTCCACCCACCTGAGTGCATGTGCCACCTGCGTTGTGTAGTGAGACAGGATATTTTCTCTGCACATTGTCATTTGAGTCAGTTTCTCCTAGTCAGCCCCTGGGTGGTCTATTTCTTCACAAATGTTGGCACTTTTGTCCTCCAAAACCCTAACTTCCATCACTGTCTGAGCAACTATCCCAGAAGGACTGAACACATGGTGAGTCCGGGCCAGTTTCTGGGATAGCTCGAGCTGGCTAGGCGTTGCGGGCCGGATAGTAGTTTTCCTGGTGTGTAATCAGCACACCCTCCTGAGGCCCTTCTCTTCCACAGACACGGGAGTCTCTCCCAGGAGCACACCCCATCCCTAGTCAGGCTGGAGGAGAAATAAAGCAAGTGCTGTTGAAGTGGGTGGCTTGGAAACCACAGTTTTCCGTTAACTTCAAAGAAAATGGATGTTTTCTCCTTAATTTGGCTGCCTCGGTGCCCTGGAGGCAGCTGTTATTTTTCTGGGCGCTTTATTTTCTGGGGTGTTCAATAGCCCAAATGCTCACTGTTTCATATGTATAAGCTACAATTCCAGTTTTCTACCCACGAATAACTGATGAGCATAATCTGGTTGCAGAGACTTGCTTGCCTGTGTCCCTAGGGGGGATCTTAAACAGGCCCTCTGCTCTCTCCTACATGCATGTTCAGGAATGGGGGGGGGGGCAGAAGGAGGGGGCACGAGCACTGCCTGAGTGTTTTAGGTGAATGTTTTGGCAATGAAGGAAATCTTTCTGTTTTACTCACTGGCATAAAATCCTTCCTCTCTCCCCTCCCTGATCGCTTCTGCTTCTGCCTTAAACACTGCCTTTCAGAACACCTCCCTCCCAGAAAGGGAAGATGATGACTGAACAGTGGGTTGGAGGGAGCACACACCTGTGCCTCCATTCACCTTGGGGCCCCACCTGGTGCATGTGTCAAGCTCGCAGTTATCAGACAGTGCCAGGCACCCCTGCCTCATCTCAGGGGTCTTTGGACTGGGAGAGGGGACTCAATTCAGCACCTTTTCCCTCCTTGCTGCCCACCTCCCATGGGCTCTTGGGCACCTGTGCTAACACAGCTGTGGTTGAGGAAAATGAATGGAGCAGCTGCCCATGGACTCGTGCATAGGTGTGTCACCTGTACAGGCCTGTACCTGGGGGCCTGATGAAGGTGGCCCCTCTGATGGAATCTGAATATCTGGTTGTGGTCAGTTCCAGTTCGCATTGGCGATTGAGCCCAGGGTTTGAGATTTGTGTTGGCTGTAAGAGGCAATGCTGCCTCTCAAGCTGTTTGTCAAGCAGATGCTAATGATGCCTTTATTTCACGCTTTGTTTATCTTCAGACTACCTGTTGTGAGCCTGGCCTGCTGATAGCTGCCATCTGTTATAAAATGGGACTTGTGTTGATCGTTTGCACTGTATTTTCATGCTTTCTTCTGGAAGTGGACACTTGGAGCCCTGGGCAGTTCCCAGGCTGCGTAAGCAGTACAGGACCTATGGCTCCCTCCACCAGGCTCACATCCCCACCCAGTCTCATCTGTCCTAGGCGTCTGTCCAAGATCCTTGGGCCACTGCCAGGACACAAGCTGTGGATGCCCGCCACCTGCACACACTCACCCTTGTTCCTGGGCTTCTGAGAAGGTGGTCTGTCTCAAGGCAGTGGCTGTGGGGCTTGGCCAGCACTGCCTGAAGTGGGTGAGAAAGAGCCAGCTGTAGCCTCAGGGGTGGAATCCCTGGATGATGTAGTGACAACAGCAAGTGCACCATCTTCAGACTTTTGTCAGACACACCCACCCTGCAGCCAATGGTGGTCCCTTTGCTCGGGTAGTTTCCTGGGTCCCTGGGGTCCACTAGACAACCCCCAAGTTAACAGACCCTCTCTGCTGGCAGGATGGGAGCCAGAATCTCTGTTCAAATCCTGGACCTGGTTGTGGATCAGCAGGTCAGCCTGGGCACAGAGGTCCTGAGCTCTCCTGTGGGTTGTGGGGCCATGGGCACACAGTGGGGCTGCAGGCATAATGTGCCTCCTCTCCCAGGAGAGATCTTGACCATGAAAGCTGTCCTGCTGGAGACCTTTCCTTTCCCATCATCCCTTCTGTGAGCTTATTTTGGGCAGTTTGGCTGATAGGCCACGTGATGGGTGACATGGGATGTAAGGGAGCCAGTGCAAGGGTACAGGGGTGCAGGCAGGGAGGCAGGTCCAGTGGCCAGTCAGCGCTGATGTGACAATGATGAAGAGACTTTCAAGGCTGCAGAGAAGCACCTATCCCTCGGACATGTCCGTTACCCCTGCTGTGGGGTGGAGACTGGCACAACACAGGGGCATTGGGATGGTTCTCAGAGTCCCTAGGACCAGGAACTGGCTTAGGAAGCTGTGGTGTTGGCTCAGGTTGGCCAGAAGGCCTGCTTCAGGGCCCTAGCCTCCTTGATCCCTGATGGCCACTGACTGGGAAGTGAGCTCCTGGGCTGAGTGCAGCTGTCCCTCGGGCCTGGGGCTCTGGGTGAGAATTCTTAGATGGCAAGTGAAGTCGTGCCTTCTCTGCTGTCTGTGTGGGCCCCTCTCACACTGTCTCCTTCCACTTTCTCCCCTGCTTCCTTCCTAAGGTCAAGAGATTTCTGTCCTGAGAGTTTTGAAATTCTACCACCACTGAGGTGCCCATACCTCTCAGACCACCCGGCTTTGCCCAGGCCGGGGCTTTCTCTCGGAGGCTCTGTTGCCATGCCTGCTTCTGACAGTGTCAGAAACAAGCTTTCAGAGCAAGTCTGGTGATGAGCCTGCCAGTGACTGGCGTCTGCAGGGGTGGGGCAAGCGGGGGGCAGCTCTTTCCATAAAGATCGAAAATTTGACAATGAAATACCAGAATCCAAAGTTTTCTTGAGTATTGGAGGCAGTTCTTCCCACTTTCAGGACTTGTGTGCCTGGGGGCTAAGGACGTGGGGGACTAGGGGGCTGAGGGGCTAG